>RJWM01006195.1:0-86179 GCA_004363535.1 Dasyprocta punctata | reverse complement strand
GAGAGGAGAGGAGGGGAGAGGAGAGGGGAGGAGAAGAGAGGAGAGGAGAGGAGAGGAGAGGAGGGGAGGGGAGGGGAAGGGAGGAGAGGAGTGAAAAAGGAGGCAGAGAGAGAAAAAGGGGGAAAGGGGGTAGAGAGGAGGGAAAAGAACTGTCAGAGTTCTTGTTGCATAAATTCAAAACAAGCCTCTGAATGTGTTCCCTTATTTCTATTCGCTCTATTTCTATTCCAGAAGGGTCCTGCTGTAGCAGAAAGAAGACACACTGGTCACTCACGACCTTGCAGGAATGCCAGCTTCCCCTCCTAACCTCGAGGCACTGTCCAGAACTCACCAGCCCCACCCTCATGGGTACAGTGGGTGTTGTGACCGCTTCTCCTTGTGGAGATGATGTTGGTGGGGCGTGGCACCGCCTCTTCTCACTCTCTACTTCCTTTTTTCCCTTAGTCATTACCTAATCAATCCATTTGTTTGTATTTTTAATACCAAAAAGTATAGTGTTTGGAGCTTAATCCCTTGTTTTGCTCTTTATTGCGTATGTAAATCCCCCCCCCCCATAGCAAATTCTTCGTCTATGCCACTGGCTCCATGGAAGTGCCTCTGAGTCTGCTCTGGGGCAGGGAGATGTTTAAAAAGAAGGGTGCACAGATGGCAAAGTACAGGTCTCCTACCTTTCTACCCCTTGTCCCAGTGGTTCTACATTCATCTATTTATCTCCACTGATTTCCAACAGTGGAGAAAGAATTCCACTGATGTGAAGTAAAAGTAATAAAGAAAGCACAAAGGCACCAGCCATACAGCTGGCGCCAGGGCCACAGTTCCATTCTAATTTCTAATGACTCTGGGCATTCCTGGAAGGCTTAGTGAATGTTCCATCCTGAAGACCTAGTTTTTCAGGAAGCTACAGAAGCTATGGGATTTAAAACATGGTTCTTACTCGTGTAACTCCAAAGCTCCTGGAGAAGAGGGGAATCTGATTATGTGACTGGCGAAAACCATGAGACTGTACAGTACCTCAGGGGCTGCCATGGTGACGGTGCTCAGCTGGGTGGAGAAAGGAAGAGACTGGGGCTCTAAGGAAGCACGCAAAGGCCACGCACAGTGCAGAAGACGGCAAACGCAAGACGCCCACTCTGACGGACATGTGTGGCCAGGCATCTCAGAGCCACCAGCCGACTCCTGGGGCAGTGGACGCAGCTGGCGGGTACGACCTTCAGCAGCCAACCTGGGCACTCTGAGTTTCAGCATGTGACAGTGCAAGCCAGTGAGAATCATTTCAACTCTGAAAAAATTATTTTAAGAAGCTTAACCTAAGAACATTGAGAAAATTGTGTGGAAATACCAGGATTCCTCTCAAGGAATGTGTCGACAATCCTCATATGACTCTACAGGAGGTGAAAAGCCAATCTCAGTCTCTCCCTTGATCCACCTGCAACAAGTACCTTATGGGGTGCTTGGGTCTGGTTCTCTCCACCTCACAAGTGGCCCTGGGAAGCCTGTTCCTCTCCTCCCTCTGGAGTCTCGGCCACCACACTTTTTTATCCTTCCATCTACTTTCACGTTCTTAATTGTTTCATCCAGCCCCAATGGGTCTGAATGCCATCAGTATGAGGAGGATTGCCGAACTTCTGTCTCCCAGCTGCAGCCCACCCTTGGTCTCCACATCTATAAACAGCTGCCTTCACAACATTTCCAATACACATCTCAAACCCAAGTGCCTCAAAACATGCACCACACAAAGAGCCAAGCCCGTTTTTCCAGTCTTAGGCCAAAAATTATGTAGTCATCCTTGAACATACTTCTTTTCTCATACCCCTACCCAGTTAATGAGCAAACCCTCTTGGCTCATCTTCAAAATATAAGCAGCATCTGACACTTCTCCCAATATGAGTTGGGAGACGGTCACCATCTTCTCTTTCCTGGTAGCTGTGGTAACCTTGTAGCAACGGGTTTCTTTCGTCACTTGTTCTTTTAGAGTTGGACAGGCAACCAGAAAATTTCTGTTAAAATATGCTAAGTAGTGTCTTTCCTTCCCTCAAAACACTCCAGCCATGTTCATCTCATTTGGAATAGAAGCCAAAGTCGTGACTTCAGTCTCCTCCGTGCCTGGCCCTGCCCTGCTCCTCTTGGTTCCTATCTATCTTACTCATTCTCACCTAAGACATGATGCTGTAGTTGCTTACTCCCCTTAAAACATTCTTTACCAGACATCTATGCACCTGTTCCCTTAGCATCTCAAGTCTTTATGCAAAGATTATCCTCCATTCTTATCCACCAAAAATGGCAGCCCTCACCACTAGGACTCTCTATCTACCTTCCCAGCCTTATCCTTTTCTATGGTTCTCCATTCGCACAAAATACTTTTTTTTTCTCAGTTATTTAGTATATTTTCCCACTTAACACTAGAGAGTTTCATGAGGGTAAGATTATATCATGTTTTTTGTTTCCTTTCATTTTCTTTAGTTAGCTGAAATATTCTAGTGTCTGGGGCAGTGAACATATTAATAACTCAATAAATATTAGTTGAGTGAATCAAAAAATATTAAGTTGATAGAGATTTAGATTGTGATGGCATCAGCAGTTTGAAGAGGAAAAGAGAAATTCAAAACAAAAGAGAAACCAAAAATCAGTTATTAAGTTGCCTCCTGGAAATAAGAATGAAGGAGAAGGAGAAGGTCTGAGATTGTCCCTGGCCTGACCCATGGTAACCCACACTTATTGAAGGTATACACAGTTGTCATGCAATAGGTACCCCCTTTCCTGAAAGAGAAGTGGTGCAGGTGAAAAGAATGCCTCCTCTCATGGAGAGAAGATTGCTTTGTCATAAGCGAAATCCTCCTCATATGTTAAGGAAAACAAAGAGCAACTCAGTGTTTCTCAATTTCAATTTTTTTTTTTTTTTTTTTTGTCTTCCAAGACAAATTTGTTGGTAAGGAAAGAACTTTCAAATTTAAATGACTTGCTTAAAAAGAGAGTAACTATCCACTGGAAACAAGGATATTGATAATTTTCTTGGTCTACCTCATAGCTACTACAGTGCCTCGAACTTAGCTTGCACTTAATGCATATTTGGAGAATGCATTTGGACAAAAATACATTCAGAACATTAAGAATTAGAATTCAGTCTAAATCATTGGACCTTTACATCTCAAGTATTGTGTCTGTTTAAACAACTTAGTTGTTTATGAACACCTAAATTTTATGCTGAGTACAATACAAAAAGACAAAAATAAATTATGTGCATCAATAAATATGTGTTCATTAGCTTAGAAGCATATCATCCCTTGCCCTCAGGAAACCTCTAATCTAGTGACAAGAATAGCATACTGGAAAAATCTACAAACAAATCTGACATATTATACTACCCAATGGGATCATTAAAAGATAAGAAGTCAGGTTGTATGGACATTCATGTAAGAATGTATGTAGAAAGGTTTTATTTAGGTAATGAACTACATCATTCCTAGAGTGGGGGATGAAGGAATTGGTGGGGGATGAGGTAGCAGACTGGAGAGGAGGAGAAAGATGAAAACATTCCAGATAGGAGGATCATCAGGAAAGGGTTTCTAGAGCATGTCACATACAACATACTGAGAAAAAGAAAGAAGGAAGACATAATTTCCCAGAAATCACAAAAGCCAAAGCAACACTTACTTGAGAGACAGCCTGAGGGTCCCCAAGTCTTGACAGTCCCCTAGGAGAGGAGATGCTGCTCATCACCCTGGGCTTCTCCAAGTTCCAGAAAAGAACCAGAACCAGAGAGAGACAGAGGGAGCAGCTCTCTGAAAACCCTCCTGCCAACCAAAGGAAACAAAACCTTTGAGAAGGGAGAAAGAGAAGAGCTGAATACTTCTAAATCTTGACTTTGCTCAGCAAAGCACTGTGCTTTAATAAAAATGAAATCTTCACAAGTTATACATATTTAATTTACTGATTCAAAGATGAGTCAGAAGGGGAAAACAATGGTTGTGAACCTTTCTGTGGTAGAGAGGGATGTTTTCTACAGTGTTCCCAATGCCTTTCCGAGGTCAAACTCAGAAGACATCGCAGCAATGCATAGGATTTGTATTCAGAGATGTGGCTTGACGAGACCGGTGCAATCATCACTCTTAGGTAGTAGATGCTATTAATCAATAGAGGGGATATAAAAAGTCACACTCCTCTCTCTCTGTGCCAGGAAGCAGGATGGCAGTCCATTTCCGGATGTATGCCACAGCCAGCTGAGTGAGTCATCCTGTGCCAAAATACCACAGGGACGTGAGGGGAGAAGGAAGAGAGGAGGGTTGTGACAGACCAAGAGAGTGATGTCCCCAGGGCCATCTGACACACGCCGCTGTGGAATCGGAGGCCTTCGGGGCTGGAAGGGGCTTCCAAGAGCATCCAGTCCAAACCCCATGATTTACAGATGAAGAATGAGCCTAAGAGGAGGACAGCACTGGTCTAAGATAAGAAATCTCTTGAGTGGGCAGAATGAACACAGAGCTGAAAGGAAGCATGTGCTGTGTGGATGGCTTTCCGTGGCACCTGCACTGACAGGAAGACATTCCACAAGCTGTGGTCCAGACCGTTTCCATGCCGGTCGTCGGAAATTAGCCGACTGTCTACATGGAAACCATGATGTACATGGTAGGGTTTTGCAGAGCATGATGGGAAATATGAACAAGCTGTAGCTGGAGACTGTCGATGGTAGGTTCCAGGTGAGCCCTCAAAAGTTCGCTTAATTCATAGTTGATTAGTTCCACAAGTAAAATCTCCTTCGCCATAACATTTCCATGGAATAGTGCAATCGGGACACTGGTGCAGGAGGCAGGAATGCATATGGCACCTCAAGTGCCAGCCCAGGGGTCTTCCCAGAGCACCCAGGTGGAGGAAGGGTGGAGGAGCCCGACAGCCATGATTCAGCAGAAACTCAGCCCAGGCACCGCCAGGAAAGGCGGGACTTCCGTTCAGTGTCTCCTTGGTTGTCTTGATAAGAGGCAAAAGGGCATCCTTGAAGGGTAAAGCCCGGCTCTGCCAAGTCCCCATCCACATGTCAGCTATGTGAACAAATCCAGTTCTCCATGTTCAGAACTTGGGCTGACCCGCTCCAGAAGTTTGCACTGAGCTGGATTATTTTATATCACTTAACTCATAAACAAAGCCTGGCACTTTGTCACATGATGAGGGAGGGCCAGCTGTGACTGCACTAACAATAATCATAAAAATAATAAACAGCTAAATATTATTGTTTATATGCTATCACACATTAGGTGGGATGCTAATTATTTTATATTCATTATCAGTAACCTCTTAACAACTTGCAGTTGAAGTTACTAGCTTCACTTGAGAGAAAATGAGACAGAAGCTCAAAGCAATCAGTAAAACAACAACACAGCTAATAAATAAGAAATCTAGAATTCTAAGTCAGAACCATCTGACTCGAAAGTCTAATCTCCCGAACTTGTCATAAAGTCAGGTCACCCAGGCTACACTCACGCCTGAATTTCACCCCTGGCATCACTGTCACCAGAGATTAGGTAATGCCACAGCCTCCAATTTTCCCTAGCGTTTCAAGGATGGCAAGCCTAGCACATATGATGTATCTTCACTCACCAAGTGACTATCAATAGGAAGCACGCATTGTGGAAAGTGCTAGAATAACAGATGGACAGTCCCCTCCCAAAATTTCAGAAGTCTTTCCCATGACTTTCAACAAGAACACCAAGACTATGTGTGCTCTCATTGACTGAACCATTTACCTTGAGGTTATTTTTTTGCTTTTGTTTTTGTTTTTGAGGCCAGTTTCTATTTTAAAAACCTACCACTTGGTCAGACCATTATGTGAATATATTAGCTCAGACTTTTGTCACCTTTCTTAGGAACTGGTTTCTCAACTGCTCTCTCAATCAGCACTCTCCCTCTTTTTTCTAGACTCTCATCTTTACTTCTACCAAATCCATCCCCCTTTTTGTCTTCTATCTACAGATGACGAATCAAAGCTTAGAGAGCTTCAGAGGCCTGTCAAGATTATCACAGCCAAGAAGTGGTGGTGCATAGTGCAGAGCCAGGTTCATCTGGACTGGAGACCAAGCTCTAACTTCACCTCTTACCCCAATTTTGGAAGCCCCAAGTCCTATTTCCTGGAGATGTAATGATCACAAAGACATCTATTCCAGCTGATTGAAGAAAATGCACCCATAACCTCTAAACAGATCCATCACCTACAGTGAAGAGACAGTGGATCAAGAAGTTTTGGAGAAGAGTGAAAACAGCTCAAGCCTTCAGTGGAAAATGGAATAAAATGGTGGACCCATCTCTCTTAACTCTGGTAGAGCTCTCTGTCAGAACCTTTGGACACAGCTGTTCCTGAAGGTTCCTGACTGAAAAAGACGTGATAGACTCTGAAATCAACGTGTCAAATCTCTGAAGAATGCGCTTGACTGCCTGAGACAACTGCTCTGCCATCTCTGTGTCATCTTCCTGAGACTGGGGACCTCTCTCTTTATTTCCCTAAAGCTCCATTCCCACTGAACATTTATTCACTGATTCTCACATCAGTTATTCACAGATCAGTCAACAGAGGAAGCCAGATCCCCCGCCCCATGGACACACTGAGGAGGCCTCCCATGTGTTATGGAATGGTCCCGTCCCCTGTTCTGAGACCCCAGTGTCCACAGTCTTCTACCTGAAGCACAGCAGAGCTTAGGAGAGGTGCTGGGTGCAGGCTGCTTTCTGCCACTTGATTTCAGATTGTCATAAAGTGCCACAGGGTACCAAGGTTTTAAATGTTTTTGTTTAGTTCAGCACTACATCAAATAAGCATTTTGCTGGTTCTCAGACAGGGAGATTAGCATCAGCAAACAGAAGATGGAAAAGGTTGGCTAGTACTGAGGAAGGAAGAGTCAGTGGCCCACTAGATACTAAGGTACTCGGTAGGTAGTGATAGTAGGTAGAAGTGGTAAAACACCAAATAAAGATATAAAGATTTTTTTAAATCACTCTGAAAACTATCACTTAACTCTGAGGTCACTTAGTGTGAGCAGAACCAGCCCTGCCTACTTGATAAAATCTGAAAAAGTTGTATCTTCATACAGCAAATGCTGATGAGTCTTAGGACCTGGGAGGTCCCTTCAACCAGCTCATTAGACAGGTGAAAGAAATAAAGACCAGAGTCACAATGATTAGCTTATCTAGCATGCGCTTTGTGGTCACTATTAGTCAATCAAGCTTTAATAAGTTAACCCACACATTGGTTTACATGTTAGAGAGAGACACAAAAGCTCTAAGAGATGAAAATATCTTTGCCCTCAAGGGACTGAGGTCGGTTCAGCTCAGCATGGTTTGGCAACACAATGTCCTGGCTACAATTCTGCATCTCCTGGCAGAGGGAGTCTAGGGATGAAGAAAAGGAAAGGGGTCACCCAGATATCAGCAGAGACTGAAGCCCACGCCAACCCAATGCAGGCAACACCTGCAGTGTCTCACTAATCCAGGCCAGAAGTTCCTCCCTAGAAGGAGACGGACTCTGGGGTTAGAACGTTTCACGTGTACTTAGTCATCTTTGCCCAACACAATCACTAGTTTTCAAGAGCTCATAGAAACCACACCTTTAACAAACCGCTTTGGAATTTTGTTGGAAATTCATGTGACACGAGTAAATGTAAAGTTCCTAGCGTCTAGTTCTTCTTTTGTAGAGAGAAGTGGTACAAAAGTTGGATATGAGGAATTTAAGGAACTAGCAAAGGATTTAAGAGGGAGGGCACGACCCCCAGCCCACCCCACCCCACCCCAGCCAAAGGAGAATGGTTCTGTCACCGGGCACCAGCAGGGGGCAGCAAATAGCAGTTGAGGCTGAGATTTTTTTAGGACGCACTCTTGAATGAAGGTTAGGTAGAGATTTGGGAAACCCCAAACGCTATTGCAGAGAGGGAAGTGGGAACCATAAGAAAACAGACACTCAGAGAATTTAAAGGTGCGCCCCCCCCCAAGTAATAACCTTTTAGTGGTCGAAACAGGAAGGTTAAAGTGTGCCTACTATGCTTTGCCTAAGAGGACAGCAGGATGCCAAACCATTTATAAAATTTCTTCTCACTGACAGCAGGTAAACTCTGAAGACAGGTAAATGAGTGTGAAGAATGGACTTCCTGTTAGCCAGAAAGCTTCCTCCTGTAGAAGATACCGAGAGACTGGGCATTGTTTAAGTGAGTTTTTACTGAGCTAAGATTCCGGGCATGTGGATATAAGCAGAAGCGCACCTGGATGTTACTAGGAAAAGGAGAGAAGGAGAGAAAGTAAGAGAAAAAACAAAGGAAGACAGAGATGGAGAGAGAGAGAGAGAGAGAGAAAGAGAGAGAGAGAGAGGGAGAATAACTCCTTTGGGAAATAGCATAGCCAAAATAAAAGATGACCTGTCCCAAGCCTATTTTTTAAGATTTCCTATCGTCTCTTTAAAAAATAAATCCTTCTTAACCTACCGACATTTGCATCTCCTCTGAACTCTAGGGTGAATTTCTTTTAAAAAAAAAATTATGTGAATTCATTCAGATCTCTTTTTTTTTTTTCCCGGCTACATCAGGATGAATAAAATAAAATTTTCCATTCTAAAAACAGCCTGCAATGATTTTTCTCTGTGCTCACCTAACTCAACAAAGAGTCAAGGCTAAAACGTTCAGAGCTGGCAGCATCTGCGATCTCCTGGAAGAAGGAAAAGCACGAGAAAAACTCGGGAAAACAATTGTTGCACAATTTTAAAAATTACCAATGCCCAGGATTCCAGGCCTTCTCGCAGCAAAGCAGTTTTCTCAGGGCGAGGCCTTTTCTGAAGTCGGGTCTGCTGAGACGTTCTTTGGTTAGGGTGTCAGCTATTCCTGTAAAGTGCTACTAAAAGAAAAGGACAGAGATATTAAAAACAAATAATTTCAGGGAGGGCTGTCAGTGGTGGATTTGCCATGATAAATGGCCTTCATTTAGTTTCCTGAAATTATAAAAGCAGAAATGTCTCGGTCATTAAAGATTTAGGCAGCTGTGGGAAAGGCGCAGAGGTGAAAAGGAGTTCGAAGTGGTTCAAAATGAATTCTGAACTTGCCCTTGCAGCGGGGCCTCCTGCCTCGGCCTCGCGCTCTGGGCTGGAGCCGCACCCTCCGCACGCCTTCCGTCCTCGGATTGGGCTGTGGCGCTGCCTTTTGATGAATCCGCACCCACCACACCCACAGGTGTTCTGCCCGCAGCCCTGGGCAATCTCATTCCTCTTGCAAGTGTCGCGTTTTCTGAATGACTTTCTTGATTCCGAGGCACTGAGCTCCGCATGCGTCTCTACCATAGCACGTGAAATAGGCGCCGTAGTGACCCCGCTGTGCCGGCTCCCCAGTAACGGTCACCTTTACATCGGGCCTCTGTCTCAGAAGTGGCGATACCACTGCATCGTAGCGGGTAGCATGGCTAACAGAGTTTGCACAAGAAATCTGAAAATGTTAATGTTTCTATCTAGATGTCCTCCAGGAACCTCACGTACCCATAGGCAGAGGTTTGGGGAGGTGACTGAAGTACAGAAGTAATTCTAGAGGCTGATAGCTGCTAGGGTCTGGTGGGAAGAGGAGATCACCGGGCATGGATCTGGAAGGTTCCTCTCCCACCCGGGCTCCTCCCTTGGCACTGTCTCTGCTTCCTGCCCCCATGGCATGCGCAGCTCTCCTCCTCCGTGCCTGCCTCGGCGCCAGCGGACAATGGACTGAGACCTCTACAAACTGCCAAAATTAACCCTTCCTCCGTGTGGTCATATTTTTTTCCAGTGATGAGAAAAGTGACTAAGACAGAAAATTAATAAGTGATGCCCTATTAGTTACTTAGTACAGATTATTACTGATGCATACGTCATCCACCAGTAATTCCCAAACATACTTGTCAGCGTGTATGTTTTCAATACAGTGAGATTTAATACTCAGTATTTTGAGCAGACGTCATTGTGCTTCCTGAGGGACTGAATGGCTTCTCGAAAGACATTGTTATGTTCTTGAAAAGTAGGTGATTCTATCTATTATTCAGAAGGCTGGAGTGACCATATCCGGCCAAGATGGAAGCGAAACCATCTACGAGAAGCGTTGCTGTTGTTTGCAGAGATGGCCTTGGTCTGCGTCCATCCAGGACCACTCTGGAATCCCCTCGTCCTCATTCAGTTGTCCTTTCCCTTTACCACCCTTTACCTTCAATACTTACACTGCAGTGCAGTGGCCACTTGCCCTGATTCCTCTCCTTGTCTTAAAATACCTCCTATTAGGGACTCCAGAGAAGATTAATGAAGGAGTAGAAGAAGGCCTAGGAAAGCATCTGGGATGATTCAGTATCTCCATCCCAGTTACAAATCCTGGCAAAGGTTGCTACCATAATCTTTGTACAGATGAGTGTTTTGCAGTTAGTGGCCCTTTGGTAAACATTTTGCAATGTGCCCAGGAAAGCTTTAAAATTCACCAGTGACGCCTGACCTGCCAGTTGGGGTCTGCAGTGTGCAGTGAAACTCATCGTGAAGATAGACGATTACCAAAGCAAACTATGCCTGGACTGAGTAGAATCACAGATCTGAGCCACTTGTTAACATCTCTAAGGCTCGATGTTCTCACACATTAAAGAGAGCTAACAACAGGGCCACGTTACAAGGTTTATTGGGACTGATCTGAGATAATCCATACAAAGTCAGCAGCACAGCACCTTAACTACAGCAAGCACTCAGGTATTGGTAAGTCTTATACTAATGACATTAATAAATTTCTGATATGAAATTCTCCAATAGCTGATCTAGCCTACAGAATAAGGGACAATTATTTTTATGGGGGGGCAATCTCTCAATAATATAGTCCTACTGTCATTTAGACATCTTCTAGATCCTCTGCTCTTTTATTTTGACTTTTTTCATTGCTTTGAATGAAACTGAACTTTAACATTGCCATGAAATCAAGACATATCAAAGAGTTCCAGGGGCCCTCTATTCACTGTCAAAGGTGATTCCAAGCACAAGGTGATTGCTGTCTAATCCATGCCACTGATAAGAAGCTGAGAATCCTCCCGCACACCTGTTGATCGCTCCCATTGCCAAGAGCTGGAGGATAACAGATCACACACGCGGAGGCGTTGTGTGCGGCTTCCTGCAGCATTGGCTCTAGGAAGGCTGGGGCTAACCCTTCAGCAAATGACATAACACTTTTCAAAACTTTCCTTGGGGCAAGAATAAAGAGTTTGGATCTCACCTCCTGTGGGGAAACTTTATCACAGCATCCCTTTAACGGAAAGCCCACTGGAGCTGTGGCTCCTTGCTACAACCCCAGAAAGAACGAACTCCAAAGCTTGAGGTCCAGTTTCCACTGGATTCATACTGCCTGCCTGCGTGCCATCCCTTTGAAAATCTAAGTCGAACCATTCTAGGTTGGGTACCATCTGTATTTGACAGTCAAAAAACTCATTAAAAAATGAGACACACTGAAAGCTGCCTGACTGAAGGTCTCCCGAGTAGGAAAGCAATATGTTACACTTTGTTTTCCTGTAAGCATTTTTTGTAAGGAAGGAAATAGCAGCCATGACGATGCCATCATTTAAAGTGGTATTCAGCTGGGTGCAACAGAGAGTTGGTGACAGTAGCTTAGCTGAGCAGGACCTTGTTTTGTTGCTGGGTTGGCTGGCAGGTGTGCTAGTTAGCTTCTTCCCAGCCACAGGAACAGGAAACAGGCAGTGGAGGACCCACGCTGCTCTTCGAGGACCTAATCAGTTATCCAGGCTCATTCTCGTGGCTTGCACCACAGTATAAGGCTTATGCCCTCATTAAGCAGGATGCTGTGCCTCCTGACATTGTGTCTGAGGCAGAGGCAGGAAGGTTTAGAAGGGGCAAGTGAAAATCTACTTGCCAGATAGAAGCGTCCTTTTCCAGGAATATAGTTGCATGTCCTCAACCCTCCCCACCCTCACCAGAAGTTTGCTTGTGTCCATCGGTGAGAACAGGACATTAACCACCCTCACTGCAAAGAATCGTGAAAGTGAAGGCTTCTAACCTGACACATTCGCATCTCTTACCAAAACACAGACCTGTAGTAAAGCAGGAGAGAAAGAAGAGAATAACAAATCAAGGGGTTCTCCAATAGCTCACTTTCGAACATATCCATTTGTTCTCACAGAAAAAAAAAAATGTTATGTGATAAAGTCTCTCTCTGAGGGTCCATAGGAACCTCAGCAACATTAGCTTCTATTCAAAACAGAAAGACTAAATGACACCACAATCTTGTCCTGACATCTATAGTGTCACCTCCTTCCTCCCAGCAAGGCTTTTCTCCCCCTGAAGATCTCCACTGAAATCTTTCTCTTGTTTCATGAGCCAATCAACAGCTCCAAAGCCTTCTGCAAACACCTTCTCTTACGGTCTGTATTGTCACCAGACAGCTTCCTATCCCTTCCCGCCACTCCAGAAGAGCATACTAACACCTCAGCTACAGCAGAATTTCATGGAAGGGCCAAGAAAAGAGCTCAGTGGCACAGCACCTACCTGGCAAGTGCAAGGTCCTGAGTTTGGATCCTAGTACCAGAAACAAGATATTGCCTAATAAACATAAGCATTAAAAAAATGTTCATAATCAATTATTTGTAGGTAATATTTATAGAGTGCCATATTCCACTGCCTCGTACTTCATATACATAGTTTTACTTGTCTTTGCAACAATCTCACACTCCTAAGTTTACTGTAGGACTCTTCACAATTTCCAAAATATGAAAAACACTTAAATGCCCATTATCAGATGAAAGAATAGAGAAAATATTGTACATGCCTGCAGTGGAGTACTATGCAAGTGTAAAGAACAAGGAAATTCTGCTATATATGAGAACGTGGATAAACCTAGGGAACATGGTAAGTGAAATAAGGTAATGATGAAAAGACAAATACCGCATGACCTGATTTAAATGAGGCCTTGAAAACAGACAGATTCATAGAATTGGAGTGAAGGTTTGCAGACGAGGAAGAGCCCATGGAGATGGTTTCAGTTTTCTCAGGATGGTAGCTTGTCACCTTCAGCAGACGATGAGCCGTGGATCTGAGTTGGATCTCAGTGTCTGAGACGCTCCCCTTTCTACTACTCATGATCGCCGTCTCTTGGGAAAGGAAAACACTTCTTGACAACAAGCACCAGGTCTTCAATTTGTATTTACCCCTGTTCCCCTCACATTACTGAGTTTTGTTCGCTACAGGGGTTCCTGTCACGTTTTGCCTTATGTGGGAACAAATTGAGAGCAAGGACCACTGCTAGTCACAGAGTACGGAAAAGCAGGTACGATGTTACCCCCTTCCCCACCCCACCCATCCCGCTTCCGGCCCACTTGTCTACAAGAGAACAACCTAAGAGAGCATCCAATCTTTCCAGAACTTTGTACGGAGCACCTAGCGTGGGCCAGGCAGCTGCCACACCTCAAGGGCCCTGGTTGTGAGGGTTGCAGTCTTATTCACCGGGAAGAAACCAACAAGCAAACAAAGCATTTTCATCTTTCAGCGTGGGGCTGTGGGAGACTGTTGCTCCATGAGAACCCGGGGTTAAAATCCATCAGTTCTGGGCTCATCTACCATGTGGTGGGTTTCTCTGCCCCTGCTTCCTCCTCCGCTCCCTGCAGCCCGTATCTGATGGAATAGCAGAGCAGCCCTGACAGGACACATGTCTGGAGATCCTCCCCTTCCCTCTCCTGGGCTCTGAGTCACACCACCTCTCACAGCCTAAGGAGCAGCCCATCAGGGAGCCTCCCAAGACTTTAGTATGTCACAATTGTCACCTTTTGATGGGGATTTTGTTTTCTTGGTTCTGCAGTCTTTGAAACCATTTGCAAGAAGAACTTCAGACAACTCGAGCTTTTATGCCAATGGAAAACATAAAGAAAGCTCTTTGTTTTGTTTTGTTTTGTTTTGTTTTTGCCTTCAAATAAACTAAGTCATTCATCCCCACGGACAGCAGAGGGTAGTTAGCTTGAAACACGGTCTGCAGCAGGCTCCTCCCTGCAGGGGCCTTGGGGGTGATGAAGTTAGTGTGAAGGTTATCACTACTTCAGGCCCGGTGCCAATGCCCAGGCACACAGATGTGCTGAGCGAGGAAAAGGAAGCACAGGTGAGCCATGGCCGGCAGCATCCTGTCACCTTAAATGTCCTCTAAATAAGGGGAACCGACTTGGCGGGCTGTGCTAACCACGAGGAGAACCTCCAAATCTCTTTTTTGTGACCATCATGTAAGGGATAAAAATATACTTCCTACCTCTTCAACATGGACCAACTCTCACTTATGCTTTCTCTTGGTCTTTTTTTAGAGAAGATGAGGTGGTATAAATGTCCCTTGATGAAGACATCTTGAATTATTCATGCTTCTAGAAATTCATTTTAGCAGCAACTCTTTTCTTTGAAACTTCACATCCACCTCTGAGAATATAGGAATGTGTATATGAGGCCAATGAAGATGATTCGTTTGAAATGTCTGGGTCAGTTTGGTGCTCTCTCCAAGAGGAAAACAATGGAAAAGATGTCGAAAGTGGAATGGTCACATGGACCTCTAGAAGATCCCTCTGGTGTCCCCTCTTCCTGTTCTATGGACCACCTGGGCTTCCAGTTGCACCTCTGTGGGCTGGTTTCGGGGGACCCAAGAGTCCCCTCCCCCTGGGAACAGCCCTGTCCTGGGCTCGGCCTGAGGTCTACTCTGATGCAGCAGAAGTTGGTTCTGCTGGAGCTGCAGCCTAGTGAAGCAGCAGAATCAACGCTCTTGGGAGTGACTGTCAGCCAGGGTGGCAGGAGCAGGGGAGCATGTATGCCAACCTCCCTGCTGTAGACGCATGACTTTGGGGACAACCTCACATCTCTCCAGAGGCCTCAGTCACCACCACATTGACCTGCTCCTTCACTGGCCTCTGCTCCCTCCCTGTTTACCTCTCCTAGAATCTTCACACCATCCCGGGGCCACCTCCCTGTCTCAGGCATCTCTTTGAGTGGAATCCACCCATACCACCAGATACCACCCATATCAAAACAGCTCATTAGTAGATCCAGGACAGTCGACTGGGTACGTTTGAAAAAAGAAAAAGAAATCAATGCACACTCATCGCTTGACATTATTTAGGCTTAGGAAAAAAGCGTTTGATTAATTTTTCAGCGATTGTGTTGACAGCACTTGAAAGCAGAGTATAGGTGACTTTGCACTGAAAACAATCACCCTAGCGTAACAAAGAATCGTGTAAAATATACTAACAAGAAGATTGCATACACAAAACCTCCTTGGCACCTTTCCATTTTTACCCAACACAAACATTTTTGTCAGGTAGAATATATTCCAATTTGGTGGCCAGGTAGTACAAATGGCTCCTGAAATTTAACTAACTTGCATAATGCAAACATATCCTAGACTATCCAGGTATTTATAACTCAGATAAGAAAATACAGGGGTTCTCCCTTTGCCATAAGAAGGCCTTTGCCATAGGCTGGGGTTATGATCCAGGATTGTAATTCAGGGGCAGCCACTCCGACAGAGTGTCATAACAAAGCAGTTAAAGGCAGTTCAGCTGTACCGGGGTGATTATCTTCATCTGACCTGGGTTGGCAAGTACAGAAATAGGGGGAGTGTGTTATCTGTCTTGTTTCACTGAGGCAGAGTGAGTTGAAAATTGAGCAAGTGATATATTAGTGAGGATTCTGCAGAGAAAGAGAACCAATCAGTTCGATAGATAATACATGAGGAGACTGATGACAGGAAGCCGAGAAGGCTCTCAAGCGTCCACAGGCTGAAGAGAAAAAGCTGGCAGTGTTAGTTCAAAGGCCAAGGCCAGGACCAGCAGGAGACAGGTGTAAGTCTGCAGGCCTGGGAACCAGACGCTGCGACGTCCAAGGGGAAGGGAACGTGAATGTCCCAGCCTGAGAAAGGGAGAGCAGACTCATCCTTCCTCCAAGTTCTTGCTCTGTGGGGCCCCCACAGACTGGCTGAGGACCAGCCCTATTTCAGTCCAGTGATTGAGATGCAAATGTCCCAACAGGCACAACCAGAAATAATGTGCCACCGGCTCTGTGGGCATCCCTTCAAGGTGGCACACAAAGTTAACGAGTCACCCCAGGTTAGAATTATGGCACTGAGGTCTTTATTTTTCCCAGGTTTGCTCCTCTCTCTTGGGTATACCTGTGAGTGACAATCTCTAACATTTAGCTCAATGTATTTTAATAATTACCTCACATTTAACAAGATGGACTTTGAAGGACAATATACTTCACATGGTACTCAATACATATATGTTGGATGATAAACTGATTCATTAAATATTCAACAAGCTAAATAGAAAGACATTCTATTTCATTTGAAGACTTGTGAAATCCACAAGTTCTTAATCATTTTTTAAAAAGTCAAAATTAATGTACAAGTTGAATGTTTCTTGTCCAAAATGCTTCCATCCAGAAATGTTTCAAATTTCAGTGTTTCATTTGGACCTATTGCATATACATAATGAGATGTTTTGAAGATAAAACTCAAATTTAAATATAAAATTCATTCGTATCATATATATTCTTTGAACATAGCTTGAAGGTAACTATGTACAATATCTTAAATAATTTTGTGCAAAATATTGTGTGGAATTTTCCATTTGGAGCATCATGTTGATACTCAAAATGTTTCTGATTTTGAAACACTTTGGACTATGGCTTTTTGGATTAGGGACACTCTACCTGACGGTTGTTTTTCCCTTCTTTTGGGTAGAAAGTGAAGTGGCTAGCACTGGTAACATATCCAGCCAGAGCTGCAGATGGGTGGTTTATCAAGTCCCTCACTGCTGTGCAAACCTTTCCTCATCCAAAAGCCTGTCTGTTTGGGATGAAAAGTTAAGCTAAAAGTAGGTAACTGATAATCCACGGACTGAATTCTTTGAAACAGTGAACCAAATAACCTTCTGCTTTCAGCTACAGGTGCTGGGTATTTTGTCCCAGTGATGGGAAAGTAACTAGTAATTCCCAATACCAGAAGACAAACATCTAAATGACACAAACAAAGCTACAGAGCCAGCCCTGAACTACAGAGTGAGCATGCACCCCCAACACCTGCCTTGCCTTGCTGTAAACGCAGAGAGCAAAAGCAAGTTACAAGTCAGGAAGAAGAAAATTACAGAGTGTAAACCTCGACTGTAGGATTCCTAGAAGTGTTTGGAGTGTGTGTAAATTCCCAGCCTTGCTATTCCGTCATGATGTGTTTGTTTTGTTTCTGTTGTTTAACTCTGCTTTGCACATTGTGCAAACTTCTACTGTTATAGCAAACATCACAGAGCAAGTCAGCTCCTGATGACATAGAAGCTAGAAGAGCATGTACGAAAGACAAGAAAACAGGTTGGCTGAACCTGGAGGTAAACCACGTGGAAAAGCACAGCATTACTGCTGGACTCTGTTCTTTAAATGAAGGAGCTTCGCCTTTGTATTCCTAGGACTGGCATAATGGCAGGTGCAAATTGGGACTCAATAAATGTACTTAATGAAAAAATAAATAGCATTTGACTTTTTCATATTAAATAAAATAAACACTTTAAATACAAAGGCTGAGGGTGTTTCTATTTTAGGTTTAAAAGAATCCAAGAAATAATGCCACTCTATGGTCAAATTCTGAATACAATGAGAAATAAAATATTAAGGCAGCTAGACATCCAAATAATACACTTATAATTGAGAGAGCTCATTTTAGAGAATGTAGCTTATGCCTGCCGGTAATGAGCTTCTTTAGACTACATTCCAGAAAGAACAGATATCTGTATAACCGTAGAGAGTCCTGGAAAGCTGTGGGTAGCTGCTTGCATGCACAAGGTCTTTCCTACCAAACCCATGCCTTCTGGAAGGGGGTTGATTTCCCAGAAGAAAAAGAAGGGACTGAGTTATTCAAGCTCATCCAATAGATGAAGCCTCTCCTCTCCAGGGAAGGGGTCAGGCAGAGGAGGAAGGACTACACTAGCAAAGGTCTTTCCGCGTGAGGGCAGCGCTAGGGAAAGGCTGCTGTGGCAGCTTCCAGCTGTGTTCCAAAGCAGCAAAGATAAAGGGCGTCTTGGGACTGCAACAAGCTCTGCAGCCAGCCTACTGCAAGCCATGGGGAAGTCAGAGTGAGGCTGGCTAATTTCTGTAAAGAAAGAAGCAGCCACCGAACTCTTAGAAGTCTCAGGTGAAAGAAAACAGAGCAAGGAACCTGCAGAAAGATCAGTTCTTTCACAGATAAGTCTCATCCTGATAAAACTATCTCTGACTGCAGAGAGAAAGGAGTCCAGCAGCTGTAAAGTCTCCTCTTGAAAATTTTTCTATGGAAAGCATGAGAAAGTTTCCAGCGTGCCCCCGCCCAAGGTTAGAGGTGTTTTTTGCTCTCATCTGTGTGGTCCGTGCTGAAGGAATCCCGAACCAATCCACCCACAACTCCACCCTTGCCTGTAAGGCAGAGGATCTGACTGCAGACCCGCCTAGAGCTGGCACCTTCTCCCAGGAGATGCTGCCTGCAGAAACGGAGCGCCCTGGAAGGCAGGGCCTTCTGTTTTCACAGCGATGGCTTCAGTTTAAGAAAAGCACTGATAAGCTTTACTGGCATTTCAACAAATAAATGAGTGAGGGAGAAAATAGAGGTTTTCTTTTTAAATTAGAGAATCCTACAGCCAGCATCTCAGGGAGACTTAGAATTCAACTGTTTCCCTTACTGGAAACCATCTCTTAAATAATGCAAAGGGAAAGCTACACATACATCCTCAAAGAGTGAGCGCGATGGAAAGCGGAGAGAGCGGGCCGAGCAGATCCCGGAAAATCCCAGCGCTGCCCTGGGCGCGCCCCAGCTCCCGGGGTGGGCTCTGCCGACCTAGGGCTGCGCACGTAGAGCTGCCGGGTGCCCTAGGAGCTAAAGCAGAGACCCAGGCTCACTTCTCTCCCCAGGTGCAAGAGACATGTTGGATTCAGAGCACATCAGCCCTTATTTTGGGGGTTAGGGGCTTTGCTTAGAGTCAGTGCATTAATATTTGGGGAAGAGGGACCCAAAAATTCAGTATGGAGAGGGGAAATTTTACATTTGGAACTCGGGATCTAAGTTCTGAACTTTCACCCACGGTCTGTTTGACCTGAGCAAATTCCTTAAGTCCTTGAGCCTCCGTGTCCACAGCCATGGCAGTGAAATCCCAGCCCTGCCCTGAAGGTTTACTGAGAGGAGCAAGTGCAGATTGGAAGGGACATTCGGACAGCTCTCAGTCCGCGGCCAGCCCAGGCCAAGAGGGCAAGTTCCTGGGACGTTGGGTAGAAACACATCTACTGCCACAGCCCAGTCGGCCTTTATGGGCAAACGTACCTGCCAAGCGTTATCTTTGATGACCTTTTTTTTTCCTCAACTATCTCAGCCTTCCTGAACCCCTTCGTGCAGAATCCACTGTCCTATGGTTTGTTTCTCTTCGGCTTTCACCCTAGGAGATAGCAGTGTCCTTCTCTTCTTTTTCTCCCATTCCCTTGCAGTCTTTCTCTTCTGAAAGGAGGAAGGAGCAATGATTTATGCTGAGTCAGGTTCCCAATCCACTTGGCCCACACACACCCTCTCACCCTGTGTCTGGAGTGGATTTGCTCCGGGTACCCTCAGATACGAGGGTCAAATCCCTTACACAAAATAGTGTAGTATTTCCACATAACTTAGGCGTGTCCACTTTATCTTTCAATATTTATAAACATTTTTTACAGTGCTGGGTATTAGAGATGGAACCCAGGGCCTCATGTGTAAAGCCAAGCATTCTACACACCCCCGTGCCCTCTGGTATACTTTAAGCCATCTCTGGATAATTTGTAATACCCAATACAATGTGAGTGCTATGTAAATAGTTATCATACTGTATTTATTAGGGAATAATGGTAATTATGATACCCGGTACAAGTATTCTCAAAATTCCATCCTTAGATCACCAGTATTGGCATCTCCTTCCCATATTGCAAGACATGGAAATTCTCAGGCCCCATCACTGATCTACTGAACAAGGGGCACTAGAACAGGGCTGAGAATCAGTATTTTCACAACGTTTCCGAGTAATCCTATGAACGCTCCAAATCTAATGTAATCCTCCCTACAAAATAATCATCGTTATCATCATACAAGTAAGAAAATTGAGTCTGAGAGGTTAAACAACTTGCCTATCATCACACTGCTTATAGCAAAGCCAGGATTCAAACTGAAGCCAGTCTAGTCACACAGCACAGCTCAGGGCTGCCCTGGCTCCCATTAGACCATAATGACTATGACTGAAAGTGGTATCTGATTCCTAAGAACTAGTAAGCATAAGCCCTCAGCCTCATGGCACTAGGGTTAGAACACAGGGTTTGGGATCATTAAGGCAAATACAAAAATTCTGACCACGCATTAGCTCTGTGACTATGGAGAAGTCAGTCAACATCCAAACTGTAATTTCTTCATCTCTATAACTTTAACTTGGTCTCATTTTCACAAACTTCAGCAATAAAGATTCCACATAGCTCTCTTGTTATTCACAGAAGAACCATGATTTTGAAGGATGGATGCTGTCTTTTCTCTGGTGCCACAGATGAACTTTCTGTGTCTTTGCAGAGCTGGGTTCCTGAACACTCATTTAAGCAGCATCATCCTAGTCGGGGAGCATAACCAGTCATTACTGTTACTCAGGTCACCAGCTAGAGTTAGGGACAAATCAGCTCAGGTCCTTAGGGCCCAAGCCCAGTTGGAGAGAACATGAACTCTTATCCAAGATAGGGAGAAGTGGAGTGAACACTTTCAGAAAGGAAAAAAGCCCCACCATGACTGAAATCAAAGAAACCACATGCCTGCATCTGCCATAGGTGACACTAGAAGGGCGCCTAACCTGGTTTTCCCCATTTTCCTGTGGCTGGAGTGCGTCCCTGTCTCACACTGACAGAGTGGGGGACTCGTGAGTTGGGGTCTAGGGAGAATAAGCAGAGCACATTTTTCTCAGTTTGGGTCTAGATGGAGGAAGTGTCGGCTTTCTTCCCCAGTGGACCCAACATCCTGATACATAAAAAAGAGATGAAGTGAAAGAACATTCTAGAATAGCATTAAGAACAATACATTTCTAAAGTCAAACTCATTGCCAACTTCTAGCCATGTTTGGTGACTACCGAGAAAGCCACGTGGAGAAGGATTTTGAAGCTCAGAGTGGTGGTTGGCGAATAGCAAGTGACACAAATGTGGGAAGGGGCTCTTTAGTTAAGAAAAGCTCCTTGACATGGCTTAAAATAAAGACCTTCAGGACCCAGCCCTTGTGGACTTCTCCGGTCTCCTCTCAGTTTGTAGCCATTGATTTCCTTCTCAGCTGCCCAATGGGCTCTAATCAAAATTGATCATTTTCATTGCCTCAGAGACAGCATTACAATATTGACCCCAGGTAGGAATATTTTTATTCTTACCTGTGATTTTTCCAATGTTTTGTCATACCTTCACTCTCTCTGTGCACACGCGCACACACACACACACTCACACACACACTCACACACACCACCACCACCACCACAACCCTCTTTGCGTAGCTTACACCAGTTGGGTCCTCTTCTGATCTAATGCTTAGCGTTCCATCCTAGCCGTGAAATGCGATGAACTGTGATGATCGACTTTCTTGTTTACCACTTTCCCGTGCTCTGATGTCTTCCAGTCACTGACCATTTGCCTACTGTTACCCAGTGTGGTACCTATGCCTCCCTCAGACCAAATTCTGGGTAAACAGTGTTGAATTCACACATTAGCAGACCCATGATGTAGGCTGGCAGTGGTCAAATAGACAAAGGTAGGAACTACAATCTTTGAATTCTCCCCATGCGAGCCTGAAGCTGCGTATAATTAAATTATTCAATAAGTTTGTGCCTCAGTTCCTCAACTTTAATATGGAGAAATCATGGTACCTCCCAGAGTGGCTGTGAATAAATATACAAAGAAATTTAAAAGTGTTTGACCCAACATATATTTCACCTAGGACTATTTTTAGTTGTTATAAAACCAGTTGTTTTGAAATCACCAATATCTGGGTGGTTTCTTAGTATTGATCGTAGCAAAATAGTCACGCTGGATATGTGAGTTTTTAAAGCTAAGTAGTAGAACTAACAATGGCAATTTTACCACTTGAGTGTGAGCCCCCCATGGATGCCATCGCTGCAGTAACTAGAATACTTCCTTTCTTAAGCATTTAAACATGATGCATATGAATCTCAGTACATTAAAGTGCATTGCAATATAAAGTGGGAAAGGGCTCTTCAGTGAAAATACAAACTCCTTGACGTGGCTTAAAGTGAAGACCTTGTCTATACAATTTTATTAACTTTGGAATGAATATTGTTTTCTACCCATGTGTCAGAGCTAAAGTAGAGCTGGCATAATAGAGGATTTCTCACAGGTTTAATTAATTCCAATCACATACAAAATTTATTTCAAAACATTTCTCTAAGAAGGCTTAGTGTCATCTATAGCTACATTTTCTACAAGGAATAACTTTTGATTAGAAAACCCAACAAGTCTAAATCCAAAGCTCATGATTCCCAGTGTGTTTTCCTTAAAACAGCATAACATGAACCAGAGCTCACTGGCAAATAAGCAATGTAAGCAGAATTTGAGTCTCAGAATTCTTTCCTCACTGAAGAAAAGAGCCTCTGCATTTGTATGCTGGGTAAAGCAAGTGCTTTCAGACAAATAAGCCTTACACAGCGGGTATTGATACCGTTCCTAGCACCCCGGGAAGAAAGAACACAGAAAACAGTGACCACAAGGTCCCCTCCGTCAGGACCCTGCCCATGACACCAACACCAGGTTAGTGACAAGATTGCCAGAAAGAACAAAAGACACAGTTATTAGAAAGGATTCGTGAGTCTGCCGGACCCTGCAGACCCTACAGACCCACTTGAAAAGGTCCCGAGTAGCAGGGCTGTCACCACACACACCCCAGCGACATATGGCCGATAGGTTGTCGGTGAATATTTAATACACCGAAACACGAGAGTCCGATGCCAAACCGCTAGGGTTACAAAGAAATAGAAGCAACGGGACAAAGCCAGGGCCTGCTCAGACAGCGGGGCTACGTGACAGAGCTCAGCCCCGAGACTAAAATTAAGACTGGCTCCATTCACACAGCCCCGCGCCCCCAGGGCACTGCGGCCGATTTTCCCTTTAGCTACAGCTGTCTTCTGGGGTCCGGCATCTCTCACTCGGGGGGAATTACATCGCCAGACTGGCACATCTGTCGCATATACTTATGCACTCACGATGCTTGCTCTTTTGTCTAAGAATTTCCAAATCTCCAAACCCAATAGCGGTGTTTACTTTTGGTTAACTTGGTCGCGCGCACCCTAGGTCAGAGATGTGGGATGGGTGCTCTGCGACCTGGTCCTCCATGAGAACTAGACTCTCTGAGAGAGATGTATTTTAATTTTCCAGTCAAAAGTCTGAATTTTGGATGATGATGATGAGTATGGTCCACTGGTCATCTAGCGCTGAAGAAATTTTACGGTATCCAAAACCATGCTCAAAGGAAAGGTGCTCCTGTGCTTCCTACCACACACCAAAAATTAAAAATGTGAGGTGTTACTATCTGTGACAGCTGTTCACACCAGCCTCGTGCTAGATATCATAGGTATATTATTTCCCATCATTTTCATAATAAGGTGTACAGTAGGTATTATTGTCTACAGTTTGTGGAAGCAAAATTGAGATTCAAAGTCACCTGTCCCAGAGGGAAAAACCCCAAATTGGGACATAACTCATCCCATATGAAAGCCAATGGTATTCACTATCAAACTGTAATAAAAGTTTCAAAAAAAGTCTTTCTGGAGTAAGAGTCCCAGGAAACCAGCCAGATTAAAAAAAAAAAAAAAAAAGCGGAAGCAGACTGAGAGGAAGATAGAGATGTAGCTACAAGAATTGAACTTCTTAGATGCACATGCCTCTCATCCCAGCATTCTGGGAGGCTGAGGCAGGAGGATCGTAAGTTAGAGAACAACCTGAAAAAATTAATGACCTAAAGAAGACCCTGTCTCATAAACAAAATTAAAAAAGGAATAAGGCCTTATTTACTTTTTCAGTTTCCCACACCAGGGACACAATACAATGTTTACACATATGAGTCTGATTCATTTCACTTATAAGTATGATCTCATTTATAAAAGTCTCAAAGTTATCATTCTTTACGGCCAAAAAGTACTCCATTGTATAAAAACACCACATCTTTTCTATCTATTCTTCTGTTGATGGGCATTTGGGCTGTTTGCAAGATTTGGCTATTATTGTTACTCTTCTACTATTTCGTTATGAAATTTTGTTTCACCCCTTTTCCATAAAATAAAAAAAAAAGGATAAGGGTGTCTCTCAGTGTGAAGGGATTTAATACCCCGTACTACAAAAACATATTCCTCGACTATATTTCTCTTCTTTAATGCTAAAAGAAAACCTATTGACTGCAATGGAACTTGGTCTTTGTACTGGGGAGGTGGGGCTGGTACTGTGGCAGGTGAAGCTGCTGAAGTTCGGGCCCCCAGTGCTCCCTCTGGGTAGCCGTAGATCCCTCAGTGAGGTCCAAGACCAGGTAAGTCTCTTATCTCCCTGACATCGGCACAGAGTTTAGACCAAACCCGGTGTGAACTCGGTTAAGTGTGAGAGGAGAGAGTGGTATTGGACAAGGGTCTGCAGATGGCCACGCTGGCCAGCTGGAGAGCGAGCTTTGTACCTGCAGTCCTGGGCCTGCCCCAAACCTCAGCATCTTGCTATAAAGGACGTCTGGTGAGAAAGTCACTGGAGAGGAGCAGCCACACTGGGGCAGAGATTTCTTTTCGGACTAGATCTTCCCTTGTTTCCTGGGTGCAAAAACCTTGTAACACATGGAAACATTTAACTCCTAGCTTCTTTGTTTCTGAGGCAGCAGGATCTCCTTATATAGTCCAGACTAATTTTGAACTCACTCCATAGCCCAGGTTGACCTCAAACTCATAGGGATTCTCCGGCCTCAGCCTCCCTGAGTGATGGGATTACAGGCATGCACACCATGCCTAATTTCCATTTAACTACTGGTGGATGAGGATTCTGATCATTATTTATGCCCATTCTGGTGTTCTGATCACAGTGCAGGATAAATTATACACACACACACACACACACACACACACACACACGCACGCACATTCGTGCCTGGACCAGTTGGCCCTGATCAAGCCAGTGGGTTTCAGGGCACAGTTTGAGTCACAATCTCTAGCTTCCCAACAGGACTCCTAGCTTCCAGTCAACCAGTGAGTCTGCCTGGAAGTCAGGTGATCCAGTCTGAGCTGCATTACTCACTGTCAAAATTTCAGCCAAATGAGGAACATATGTAAAACTTATAGGCATTCTGGCATCACTCTTAATTAGTAACCACGATCTGAGCATTTGTTATTTAAGCTCATTTAATTCCAGCCAGATTACAGTGCATCGCAATGCAAGCTGCCTCCCGCGTCACCAGGCGAGGCTCTGTGCGCAGGCTTCGGAGAAGCATGAAAAGTCCCCGTCAGTCAGCTTCCAGAGCTGACGTCCCGAGCTGGGGTTTCCGAGCTTCCAGGGCTGGCAGCCTGGCCACGGGGTCCACCAGGCGGCGGTGGCAGTGAGGTGCTGCTGGCCAGTGTACCTCAGTGGCTGCCACAGGCTTCTCTAGTTTTCCACTGTATGTTCCATAATAAATACCCTTGCGAGGGTCTACACTCATTCAAGAGATCAGGGGAAATGAAACTTTCTCCCAGCATAGATGGCAAGGTCCGGAAATGTCGCTATTGGAAAGTGGGATGTTTAATGAAGATTAATGAATATTTAGAAATGAAAACAAGGGTCAGATTATGGGTTCAAAGGCTCCCAGTGGGCCATGTGGCTGCACTTCAGAGAGCTTGATGTACTGCAATCAAAATGTCACAGCTTTTTCTAATAAAACCTGGAACTTCTAAATGCAACCCTGGAAGGGTTTGTATCCCCAGACATGCAGAACAGTCTGTGCTTGGGTGTGCAGAAAATCAAGAGGGTAGAAGGAATGAGGAAAAACAAAGACATTCAATAAACTCTCCTACTCTCTCTCTCTCCTTTTGGGGAAAGGAGGTTATTTCAAGACCTTTGCTGCAAGGTCTGTGTTTTGATCTAGGGAAGAAGAAAAGGGCAGAGGATGAAGAAGAAGGGGGAGGGGGAGGAAGAGGGAGAGCTGAGAGGCAAAAGGAGGAGCCCAGGGGAAGGGAAGGAGTCGCCCTGCTGTGGTCAGGAGCAGCCTGCTGTCCTCCGGGCTGTCTCTGCTGTACCTGAGCGGTCCCGAGCCTGCTCCTGTGGAATTGGACCAAGAATCACATTTAGCTGGGGCTCCTTCTCTTCACCGGCCTGAGAAGAAGTGGAAGTGTGTGACCCTCCAGATCTTTTCAAAATTGTATGTTCCATGATTTTTATTTTGTATTTTTTATTTTATTTTATCTTATTTTGTGGTACCGGGGATCGAACTCACAACCTTGCCCCTGCCAAGGCAGCACTGAAGCCACTGAACCAAACTCCCAGCCCTTGTGCCATGATTTTTTTAAGCAGTACAGCCTGTCTTCTCTGTGAGTGCCAGCATTTGACATACATTCTTGCTTAGATAAATTTAAACAGCATCAAGCCCTTTGAGAAAGTCTTGTTACTGGACTTAAGACTCCTTTTGATGGGCCAGTGCGCATTCAGGGCCTTCCTTGAGTTCAGTCCTCTGATGAGAGCTGTGGTGTGAGTCATACAAAGTAACAGGGAGCTCACAGGTCAGTCCAGAAACACGAAATGTGCGCGAAGCCGTGAGTAGAGGAGGCGATGAGAGGCCGAGTGGTGACCTGTGAGAGGTCATCTGTAGAGCAGTGGGCAGCGGGGCAGTGAGAGGTCAGCATGAGTTGGGGCGATCTCAGGCTTGGGAGAGACAGAACTGAGAAATATCTACAGAGGCACGAAGGCAGGTTTAGCTGAAGCAAAGAAAGAGAAGTGATTTATAATTTATGTGATGGGTGTGGACAGGAAGGGGGCAGAGATGCCGGAGGAAGAGCAAGAAGACTGCAAGACTGAAGAGAAACAGTCACAGAAGGAAGGAGTGGGAAATGAGAGAGAATGATGTGGAATCAAAAAGAAAGCCTCAGAGGTCAGCAAAATGTGAAATATGTAAGTATGTGATCGGTTTTGAATGTAGCTGTTAACCCTACTGTAGCCTTCTGCTGTATTGGGCTGTTTTAATTTTATATTTCTATAAGCATTTTTCATATAATACATATATTTCAAAAACTTGTCATTAAAATTCTGCAAAATAACTGACCAGTCCACATGCATCTAAATTTGAATCCCTGTCTTATGCTGTGGAAGTTGGGGGACTTTGGGCACATTGCTATTATCCATCTATACCTCAGTTTCCCCATCTGTAAAATCAGAGCATCAGTAAAATGCTCATGAAAACTAAATGCACTCTGATACGAGAAGCTTCCAGAATGGTGTTGGCTGTTAGTACTTAAGTAGATTTGCCGTAATTTACTCAGTCATTCCCCAGTTTCAGGAACTGACATTACTTTCAGTTTTTCACTATTAGAAGAGACACCGCTGTGTGTGTCTTGGTGTAAAAAGCTTTTTTGTTATTTAGAATTAGCCATTTCTTTAGGAGAAAGGTTTCCAGAATTGGAATTACCAGAGTCAAAGGGAGTGAATATTTGAAGATGTTTGTTGCATGGTGCCAAAGTAACTCTCGAAAGGGCTGTGCAGCCTTGCCCACATGAGACAGCATCTACTTTAGGGAGAAATAAAGGAGCTGCCCATTGAACAGAGGGGATTCATGTATCAGGGTTTTGGTTCTCATTGCCTCCCCTTGACTATGAGCAGAAATCAACCCATCTCTGTCCAGGAGCAGCAGACCCATTTTTGTTCGTTTTCCACCCATGATTTTTGTCTATGTGGCTCTTACAATCTGGATCCCTTAATACTGCTTTCTCCCAACACTCTGTGTTCAGCTTGTAATCAGATGACATTTAACAGGCACTAGCACCCTTCCCTACAGTTGTCTTCACATTAATAAATCCGTACACCTCTCCTTCTACAGAAAGAAGAATATCAACGCATAACTCCTGAGTGACCATTCTTAAAATTCTTAGTACCTGAAGCAAAGCTCTGTATGTGGTAGGTGTTGAAGAAATAGCTAATTAACCAAAGAGTATCATTTTTCTTTACCACTCTAATCAGCAACTTTCCAGAATTTAGAATTCAATCCTGTTCAGGTCATATATATATATATATATATATATATATATATATATATACTCAGCATGTGACTTTTGACTGTAGTCACATGCTTTTATTAGTGGAAATGCCAAACTTGCACCTTATTTCCAAATATGTCACTAAACTTTGGTTAGGGAAAAAGCGTATTCACTGATAAGTCCAAATAGCACAATCAGACACTTAGACTCAGAGAACCCACTCGCCCCGTCCAAAACCTCTACCCCAGGATCCAAAAAACACTCAAACCTGCAAAAAGCAGAGGGAAAATGGTGCTGCTTCTTCTGAAGATGTTTTGGGCACAGGAGGTTTGATGGATAGCAGGGAATAATGAAGTGCACACTCTCCTGGACAGTGACGTAAGCAGGGGAGGAGAGCGGCCTGTATTTCATGAAGCGGAACGTTGACAGGGGCCAAACTGCAGGCTCTCAGCACTCAGGTCATTTCATTAGCATTTGTTATTTTTATCCATTGGTAGTTATGGATGTCAATGGCATTTTAATATCCCAGTACACTCACTCCCACTAATATTTCATGCCTCATGAATCATTTCTAAATCAAGAGCCTGCCTGGTAATATGTTTTAACACTTTCAATAACAGGGCTAGGCGAAAGGGAAAGGGACTCTCTCTCCTGGGTACACACGCTTCTCTCCCACTTAGTTTGTGATAACCAATGCTATTTTTCATTTATACCTATCGAATATATGGGGAGCATTTCCTGCAGAGAAACCTATTCAGAATTGCAAAGACTTAGCTGATTTGGCTGGCTGGTATTAATTTTTACTTATTTTATACATCAAAGTATTTTAGACTCAGAGGTTGCTCAATATATTCTCCTTAAATCCCAAGCCAAGCACAGAGCTCCTCCATCAAGCCTTTGTTTTGAGGTCAACGCCGCCAGGCTATGCACCCTAGGAGCAGCACACAGATGAGGTGAGCCTTACTTCCCGTCCTGCCCTCCTGTTACACAATACATCACGCCTTGTGGGTGGAAGGTGGAAAGCATTGCCTTGTCTGCGCAGTACGTCATGGTAATCAAGACCTTGGCTCTTGGTTAAGTGGATCACAACATGGGATTCGCGGATCCACCTTTGACAATGTCAACCACTCCTGTCTACAGCTGCATGGCATGAAATCACTATCTCACAAGCTGGCCAACCAGAGGCCAACCAGAGTCAATCTGAAGAATTTTAAATTGAGACCAAGAAAGAGTGGAAGAAAAGAGAAAAGCGTTCAAAAGATGTGAAACTGGAAGTCTAAAGGACAGAAGGCTGTGCTCAGAAACCTAAGATTTTACTGTGATGTAGAATCAAAAGGGGCACAAGAGGGTCGCAGGTGTCACGGGAGCACACATGTGCAAAGAGACCAGAAGCTGCACACAGGTGGACGGGAGCAGAACTGGGGCAGAGTCCGGAAGGCTTTCTAGATCCCACTTCAGCCTTTTTACTTGTCCCATTTATATTCTTACCTTTGGCCTCAGCGTGACAATCTTTACTTCTTTAAATAAATACCTTCTCTTTGACTTAGACCAAATTAAATTGGTTTCCACTGCTTAAAAACAAAGTATCCTAATACATAGGATTGTAAATGTCTTGCAATCAAATCGTCCCAGTCCCTAAGATTATAAATATTTCCCAATTGGATTGTGAATACTTAAGACTCTACCTATCTTGATTTTATCCTGAAATATCTAAATAGTGCCTGCCAATAGCACGTGCTCAATTTGTATCCATTAAAAATGTTGAATCACTGAAATATTCAACACATGCCTGAAGATATCATCTGAAAGAAACCCATCCTAAATCGCTGGCAATGAACTTTGCCATTTCTGTTTGGGAGTTAACATATTCTCTTTACCTTTGTATGAGAAAGAGACCATACAATTCCAGATGATTTCAACTTTGCTTTCTGGTTAAAAGAGAAGAAAAATAAAGTGTGTCTTCATGGTTTCTACTTTGCCTAAAATGCTCCTATCTAGTGTAAAATATTCTGTACATGCATACAATTTTTTAAACAAAGACTTCAAATGTTTTCCTATTCACAAAAGCTAGACAGCTACTTATTTATTGTATAAAGACTCACTGAATGCCTTACTTCACACTAGATGCTGGGTTAAACACCAGCATTGACAGAAAGAGTGTCTCGCTTGAAGCATTCACTGTTTGATAAGGAGAGTTATAAAACTACATAATTAGAGTACTTGACAAAATTCTGGAGTAGAAGTCTGTATAAGACACAACAGAAAGCAAAACTCAATATAAGAGAAAATAGAGATTGTCTCCCCAAATGACATATGTTTTTAACTGGATGCTGACTGGTAAATAGGAGTGAAATCATTGCAGCAAACACAAATAGTTTACACTGAGGTATACAAAATAGAATACAAAATAGCAAGAGTGGGAAGGTTATTTAAGGCAGACTATGTAGGTCTTTTATAAATCATACTTAGAGGTAACACCTAGCAAGCTAGGATGCAATAAAATGTGATTTTTTCCCTAAAGTTGAGGGTAAAAATTGTCATACATGTGTTTAAGTTAAATATTTAATAGATGCCATTATTGAAAAATTACTGTCAAGTACTGTGTTAAATATTTTATAGATGTATTACAAATGTACAAGGAAACAAGAATAACAATAACAATAACTCTGTAGCACTGTCAGATGCCTTATCTGAGACTATATATGGAACTGGAGTATGTTACTACCCTCTTCACGTCAGTCCCCTTTCCCTAACCTTGGCCTTGGAACCGATCCACTAGACAGTGACTCTGATGGTGAGTGCTGCCCTTTATTCCTCGTGGAACTGGAGGCATACAGAAGGGGACTAATAAAAGTTTATGTGAATACACTGATTAAAATTTATTCAGTCACTAGTGACCGGGAAAGGCACAATGGAGAGTGACACTCTTTATAGGACACTGCCATCAAGATGACAGCAATGATGCCCAAGTAAAAGAAGCAGCAGAAGCAGAGGGAGGATGCCAGCTGCTTGGGGCATGAATGATGGTGGCTCTGCTACTAACCTCTCGGGACATGTCCCTGCACTCCTGGACTCTACTTTCCAGGCTTCCGGGGTCCTGAATAGGATGCAATGTAAGTGAAACGTAAGCTACTGCACAAGTGCCAGCACCTGTGTGAAATGCCAAGAGTGCTTTGGAACAGACATGACCGTTGTGAAGACACCGTGTTGAGTGGCATGGAAACGAGGAAATCATCTTCACTGGGAGGAAACCACGTTTGTTTTCTGGGACTTCTCCAAATAGTCACTATCGGTGTCTTTTAATTCCTCCTCAATGAACAGGCTTCAACGAGCAGTGACTCTATCTCTGGGGGAGAGAGTTAAGTAGCACAAATATTTCTACACGATATGTAGGGGAGCATCCACCAGGGGAAAAGTCAGGACAAAAATAGTACAGCTGAGCCGCCCTTTCAACACAGTCATCTGGATCAATATTTGGGGTTGGTGGCCCAAGCTCAAGCCACGGGGGCAGAGAGTGTCTTCTCCCCAAAGATCTGGCCACTGGATCAGCTACACCAGACCAGGAGAAAGTTCGTCTTTAGAAACCTCTAAAATAAGCACTTGCCAGCAGCAGGCCACCAGGCTCCTGGCCCTCTGGCCTGTGGAATATTTTGAGACTAGATCATAGCAGTGCTCACAAATGTGACATCGACATAGAGAGTGAGAGGTGTTTCTTATTCCTTTGGGCCTAACTTTCAGAAGAGTCCAGAAGACCACACTGAGATTAAACAGAAAACCAAGAAACTGTTCAATCAAGGCAAACCAGTACTCCCTACACATTCTGGGAATCAAGAAATGTAGATTCTAGACCCAAAGCCACCACTTTCTTCCTAGATAACCAAGGAGAATCCCTTAGAGTGTGTAGGTCCTGGTTACCTCTGTGTGGAATCAGAAGATGGATATTGTGGGACGCTAGCTAAAGTAACTGTAAAGGAAATTTATCGGAAGGATTCCGCTTGCTTAGAAACTGAGAGAAGACTTGAAGAACCAGGCCCGGAAAAGACAGGGTCCTGACACGTTCTGGGAACCTAGGGTGGAAGCCACGGCACAGCCTAGCAAGAAAGCCCACCCCAAAGCAAACGGTCATCAACGCTCCTTTTTCCTTTTCTGCTGCTTTTATACAAAGTCTAGAGAGAGAGATCAAGCCCAGCTACTTGGCTCAGGACTGCGGCAAGCTCATGCAGTACACTAAGATATCACTGACTCTGCACTGGAGGGGTGAGAGAGTGTTTCCCCGCCAACAGGAAGCCTGGCTATGGTTATGGGGAGACGACTGTGAGATCCAGGCAGCTAAAACTCCATAAGGGTTTACTTCAGTGGGCACCGGTTCCTTTGCAGGAGTTTCATTCTGGGATTCCATTCAGACGTGATTACACCAGAAAAGTATTATCTAGACACAAAGGGGACGGATACTGAAAGGCAAATTGTGGTCTCGCCGGAGAATTATTAAATCTTGAGAAGGCCTGAAAAGGTGGACTTTGAGCACTTGCAAAGAGATCTTCAGCTGGGTCAGGATTGGAAGGCACCACTGACCCCCCAAGTGGCTAGCACGTTACCTGCATTCTATTTTCCTGGTAACTTTTGCATATCATCCGATGACAGCCAGGGATGACAGCCAGACACCCTAACATCATGGATCCTGAACTTCTTAACTTGGCTTTAGACACTAGACCTGGAAGGCAAGAGAGGAGAGTATTCCACAGTGCAATTTAGCCCCAGCAAGAGCAAAAAATACTCTCCTGCTTTCCTTTATTAGAAACACTCTGTTTAGTGCTCCTCCCCTTCCTGCTGTGCTCCCACCCCCCTCCTCACCTCAGATGCCATATGCTTTTAATCATGCCCCCACGGTTTCTCTGCCTGAAATGTCTTGGACAAATTAAACTCGAAAAACAGAAATCTGAGAACTTGGAGCAAAGATGGAAACTCGTGACCATGGTGGTGATCAGCAACCAGGCTAAGTTCTCCAGCCAGTATGTGAAGAGATTGTTCGAGCCCTCCACATAACAAAATCCGTTGTCTTCAGACTTCCAAGGAGAGCGGGGTGAATTGCATTCCAGTGACTTAAGCATCTTCTTCATGGGTCTCTGACAATTCCCTCTGAATGATTCTCTTAAAAAAAAAAAATCTAACTCAAGAAATAGAAGTTTTCTTTTTTTCCCTGATCTTCCAATGAACTACATATTAGTAGGTCCATGAAATCTCTGGTAACCTCCAAATGGTGAGTGATGATAACACATATACATCTTTCTAGAGTGCTCATGCCATGACTTTCATTGGATTTTTACAAAGACTCATCCAATTGAGAAAACGCAAAATCCCATTCCAATTACTCATCCCAAAGGCTCTGAATATAAAGGCTAAAATCTCTTAATCTGTAAAAATCAAAGAGATCTTCAATCCTTTCCTCCACCACTTTTAAGATGGGAGCCTTGGTAATTTCTAAATCTCTGTTTCCACAGTTATTTGTGGCAAATAAAAGGTCTGGTTCGTAACATAATAAATTGGTTGGTTTAGAATCATAAAGTGACCAGATAGTATCTGGCACTCAATAAAAGTCAGATTTCATTATCAGCATCTTTTTATTATCATTATTATGATTGGCAGGTGGAGAACTTGAAAACAAATGGTGCTCAATATTGTCAGGTAATCAGGAAATCACAACATCAAATTAGTTCTTTTTATTTCCAGCACATTTTACCAATGGGAATAATCCACTAATTTCATTGGATTTGTTGGCATCCTCTGGCCAAGGAAGAGGAAAAAAATCTCATATTAGAAAAAGCATGTCTTTAACATAGCAAGCACCATATGTAACAGACTTCGCTTCTGTTAAAGATGAACTCAACTCAAACACTGGTTAGTGAAATCCAAAGCCTCACAGTCTCACAAAGACTGATGGAAAATCAGAAGTCATTAATCCCAATCACTTTATAACATGGATGGAACATTGTGGTTTAGGTTGGTCAGGCCACTGAGACACAACCACAGTCAGTTGGCCAACAGGGAAAAAAGCCAAGAGGCCAGTTTATCACGATCTAAATGTCCGTTGGGCTTGGAATTTCAGGCTGTTTCTTAGTCATTTCCCTAATCACTGAAACAAAACACCCAACACCCACAATGTAAAGCAGGAGAAGTTTGTTTTGGCTGACATTTTAGAAGTGCTGGTCCTTGCATGATCAGCAGCAGTGGAAGGGCTTCTATGAAAAAAGAGCTGCTCACCTCACGGTGGACAGGAAGAAGTAGAAAGGGGAGAGCTGGGAAGGGGGTTGCACCCTTCTGGGCCATGCCCTGGTGACCCACCCCTTCCAATCAGGTCCCAGCCCCTCACAGCAAGGCAACTCTAACCCCATGACCCGCCACCTTCCACAGCAGAGGGGGCTTTGGGGGCTTTTACACCTAAACCATAGTAGGTATAAACTCTATACATAAACATATATGAAGTTTACTCTCAGAGATGTCTGTTCTTAGAATATTTAATAAGCACTAATTAAGTGCAAGGCATTGTAAGTGTTGGGGAATCAGCAATGCATACAACAGTGTAGGTCTGTGATCCTATCGAACTCACATTTAGAAAAGAAGATATCTATGAAGTATCAAATTCCAGACTGAAAAGTACAATTGTGCTGCTGTAGCTGGCACCTCTGCCTGACGCACAGGGTTAGCGCAAGTGTGGCATAAACCAAGGCGGCTGACGTTTTACCCAGGGAGCTTCGCACGCCTTAGCTCTTATCTCACCGTGTCCACTTCTGCCTTCCCGACCTGCCTGCCAGTACCGCTTTGTGTGTGAAACACTTCAAGTCAAGACATTTTATCTCATGAAGTGAGTTGGGTTCTGACTCCAGTCAGGTGGAGGTCACTGGGATTAAAAAAAAAAAAGTTTATGGACACTACTGAAACACTTTCATGTTTCAGAGCTTGGTAGTGACCTTCTCCAAGTCTTACTCATTTTCTTCCCCAGTTCTGAGAAAGTCTGTCATCCTTTGACAAGTGAAATCATGAGCGACTTGAAATGAAAACGCTTTTTTTTTTTACTTAAACACAGAAGGGTGCTTCTTTTTCTTCACTGCTTGAAGAGGTGGGGCATTGAGCAATGTTCCAGGAGGTTCTTTTCTTCAGCACTGACCTAAGGGCCAGGACACTGCAGTTAAATTGTGTCCACGCTACACGTCCCGCAGCCAGGTGAATGCTCGGTCATCCAGAGCTCCACCGCTCTGTAACATCTCCCAGCCCCGCTGGCCTTCGGGCTGCTCCTCACTGACACGCCCTGTGCTGCTTTTGGGAAACCCCTGCTCTGTGCCGGCCCCTGTTTATCTCCCTATTACTGCAGGATCCAGTTGAACTTGTGCTGACTTTCTAATCCCAGCTTGGCCTCGCCTTTGCTGTGTGGCCGTGGGCTGGCTCCTAATTGTCCTAAGCTTATTTTCTATGCGTGTAGAAGGGGCAAATACCTTCCTCACAGGATGATTACAGGATTAAATAAAATGCCATGAAATCGCTCCCAAGGCCACATTCAGCAAGGTTCAAACGCTGCTCCTTCCCCTTCCTTCCTCTACCAGGGCACCCAGCCAATTACGGGGATTTTCTGAGGGTGCGCTGTGGAGCCTCAGGGCCAGGAGGCAGGTGAGACAAAAAGCAGACAGCGAGATGCTGGGCCTGTGGGCCTGTGGCGACTACAGGAAGGCCTTTTCCATCTGCTCTGCGTATTGACATTCTGCAGAGTGTTTTCTTTTAAAAGATAATGTTAGATCTAAATTGAGTTGGAAAGTTAGCCAGCCAAAAACTTAGAAGGACGCGTTCACAGAAAGACTTCACTTCTGATTCTAAATGCAAGTTCAGAGAGGCCGCAAAACCCTCTTCGGGAGCAACAGTTCACCGGGGAGTCTGGCAGAGTGTGCTGAGAGAGGAGGGACCCTTGGTGAGAGTGTGCTGCGGCTACGGGGATCGGACGAAAATCACCCAGAGCAATAGGTGCACAGGGCAGAGTCTGGGAGGGTTCAGATGTGCGGCTTGAAGCTGGGCTGTTTCCAGCATCGCTGTATGAGAGAGCGCTCCGAGCACTGCCAGCCAGAGTAGCTTTCTCAAGCCCTGCCATTTATATGGGGGCTCTCTCCCATGGGTAGGATCGGTGACCCTTATGGCCAATCTCACTCTCCAGCTCCCCCGGAGGTGGACTGGTACTGTGGGATTCAAAACCTACAGCCTAAGTCTGTCCTTACTATCAGATGTGTCTATCCCATACTCTAAGCCATATAGTGAGAAGACGACCCAGTGCAACCCTTGGACTCCAGGCAAAGACATTGCTGTTAGACATGGCATTTCATGTACCTAGAGATTTCCTTCCAGAAGCCAATGGCAAAGCTCAGACCCCTTTTTGAGCCGGGCTAGGTTATTTGTCAACTAGAATGCTCTCCCAAAAGCACAGTATATACTCAAGCTGAGTCCACCAAGATCTGGCCTGCCTTGATCTCTGTGCATCCCCCCTAGGGTTCCAGGTCCTCTCTGCTTACCCTGAATTCAGGCCTATCTCAGCTCACACTGTGACAGGGACTGGTGAGACAAAGTCAGGGTTCTATCAGGCAGTAAGGACAGCAGCCCCAAAATGCAGTCAGGAAGGCCAGAATGGAGTCTGCTGAGTCACCGCCTCCAGGAACCTCACAAAAACCTCTGCCAACTGAGCTCTGGCTGTCTGGGGCTCCCCAGAGCCTGGGTCCTGCATGGACACTGTGTGAACACTGCATAGATTGGGCTCTGAAATGGAGGTGGTCCCCTATAGGGAGGAGATCGCACTGCTTACCCAACAACCTGAGCTCTCTTCTAAACCACTTACAGATCCCTGGACAAAGAACCTTTGTGGGTATCCTACTCAGAAGCCCCTCCTGGCCAGGGGGAGCTTTACTTCCTTTCCTTTATGTCTTTTCAGTAAATGTTCGTATCCTACCTCCTCTGTCCTCAGTTTCATTTTTCATCATCAGAGGACCCAACTCCAGTGTCTGGCAATAACACTCCAACACAATCTGCCTTCACCACACTGGCCCATGAGTGATTCTCCATTTTCCTTATTTCCAGTGGTTCACTATTATCTACCTGTTTGCTAGCACTTCAGTTCAACAAACATGTATTATGCATTCAGTGTTCTAGAGAAAAAAAAAAGAGAAATGACTAATATATTTAATCTTGGATTTAAGGGAGCTTAACAGCTAGCTGAACAGGCAGGTTACTTTCACTCATTTACTCAATGAATATTTATAAAATATCTACCCTGCACCAGGACCTGATGAGTGGCCAGAATAATTATCTAGAATTGCAAACTGAAAATTATAAGAGCCAATGAAAACATAGGAATGAAAAGATCAGACTCATGTGGGTCTTGTTGCATTAAGTAGCTAAGCTTTTATTGTATGGTGAATGGTAAAATGTTTATGCTAAGATAATCATAAAAGTAGTAGTCAACTTCAACACATATGTGACCAATATACTCTGATCTGTGACTTCTGCTATTTGAATCAAAGGAAATTATAAAGTTATTTTATATTTTAGTTTTTAATGTGTGGCAAAAAGAAGTAAAATAATTTTACATTCATAAAATCTATATCAAACATTGATTAAAAATGAATATATGCATATATTCATAGAAACTTGCTCATAATTTATTGTTTATTTTTAAAGTAGTCTAAAAAGAGTACACATATGCATCCATATTTGTTTTTATTAGTGCATGTTCCCGGTACATAATGACCACATTCATCATGGGGAGTTGGTAGATATACAAACCACATCTTGATTCTTTTTAGTTCTGTTTCCCTCCTCTCCCTCTTTCTACCTCTATCCCTAGATCCTCTTCCCATGTATAGAGCTATTTTAGGTTATTTAACAACGACAATGGCCATGTCATGCCTTGGTATAGATAAGCTGTATCCATGGCCAAAATCATGCAGTCAAGATTAGAGTGGCCAGAGTTCTGGAATTACTGCTATGCTAAAAAGGTGACTTGCTTAGGTATAGTTTTAAGGAAAGTCTCCATGAGAGTGACATGGAAAACAAATTAGGCTGAGGTGAACATAAAGCTCAGAAGACCAGTAGATGCTGCTTAAACAGCTCTGCTGAGCAAAAAGGATCCTAATTGGGGCTAAGAAATGGCACTGCATACAAGGGTATAGAGTTTTAGAGTCTTTGGGAACTAAAGAATGCACTAGAAGTAGGAACCAAAAAAGGTGAAAAATCTAGGATACCCACCAGCTTGTGTGACACCAAGGTAATGGGTCAAAGAAGACAGAAACACAAAAAGAAAATGTGTTTAGCAGGAAAGAAGTTGATACTAGAAAGTACTGTGAATATTCACTATATTTAAACGTAGGCTATTATCTCATATATTCATATAAGTGAATATTATCTCTTCAGGTAAAATTTAATCAAAACAACAGATACATTTAAACTCAGAAATCAGCATTTGGACAAGAAAATCAGAAATTGTGAAGACGGAGTGGTATCCCAGAAGGGCACCACCCCTAGCTTAGCAGGCTTTCTGCACAATGCACAGAAACCATAGACACACACACTCTGTGACTTGGCAATTGGGTTCTAGAAATATGTTCTGAGGAAATAATCAGAGAAATGTACAAATATCTATAAACAAGGATGCTCATCCACAGCATGATTTATAATGTCAAACTCAAAATAACTGAAATATGTGGCAAAAAGAAGTAAAATAATTTTACATTCATAAAATCTATATCAAACATTGATTAAAAATGAATATATGCATATATTCATAGAAACTTGCTCATAATTTATTGTTTATTTTTAAAGTAGTCTAAAAAGAGTACACATATGCATCTATATATTTTAATTAAATTTTTTAAGGATTATACATATGTGGGAGATAATTTTAAAAATCTGGAAGTATGTGCACCAAATTTTTTCTCCAGATTGTAGACTTACAGATTTTTATACTTCTTTCTTTTCTTATCGATAGTTCCAATACCACCTCAATTACCAATTACGTTATTTTGTGCCATGCCACTAGTTTTCTTAATGAAAGGCATATCAAATTTTCTTCTACTGAAGTCAGTCAGAATTGGATATGTTAATATTTATTTACAAGGACACACTTATTTCTAAAAGTCATGGTTCTGTGGAAATTAAATACAACTATACTATAAATACAAGGTCTGATTTCTTAATAGATGTATTTTCTCTTTAATTCATCAAAGTCTAATTCACAGATGACTTCCCTTGACTTTTCCCTTAATCAGAACTTAATAAAGGGAGGCATGTCATGCCCTGGTCGAATAGACCATGAAAGAAAGAAGTAAAACCAGGAATTCAGCTCTCTCTTTGGATATATGGTCTTAGGTAGAGTTACTTAATATTCTCTAATTTCGAGTTTATTTCTCTCTATGCGGGGATAGAAAGAAGTAATTCAATAGTATTTTGTGAGAGTTAAATAAGACACATGGAAGAAACATTCCGTATATTTAAAGAGTTCCGGCAACGTTCTTCAGGAAGGGGTGACGCTACTCGGTTTGTTCCCCTTCGTGAGGAATTCACGCGAGACCTGAGGGACTCCCCTCGCCTCCAGCATCAGAATCTCTGCATCCCTAAAGCAGGAGTGAGCGCCGCTGGGGATGCCCCGGGGTTGCTTCCGACGGTCCTGCTGTGAGTCTGCGGCCCGCTGCTGGGTCGCGACAGCTTCCTACAGAGCCCTGGAAAATGCTATGGAAACTGAGCCCACAGAAGTTTGGCATGAAGCATGGTGCTGCTGCGACGATAGCTTTAGAAGAAGTGTTCTGTCTCAGCGTCCTCTGAATCATTTCCTCTCCAAATGAGGGCAAAGACGAGATGAGGTGTACAGACATTCTAAGTGACCGTGTACGTGGAGACCGACCTGGGATGGATCTCCAAGGAGCGTCTCAGAGAGCCCCAGCCCGGAGGGCGCGCTCTGCGGGGAGCTCCCGCCCACTGGTGCACAGTTTACCTGGGAAAGCCCAGTGGTGACTTGCATGGCGACAGCTCCTCCAGTGGTCACAAAACCACACGCACAGGAGCGCCTCCTGCCGGAGAACGAGCTCCTGACGGAAGTAACCACCGGAAGAGCACGCCAGGGTTCTCACAGTGAAAGACACAGCAAATTTTTAGAAAAAGCAGCCTCCGTGGGGGAAAGGTATTTAGTGATGAGTTGTTTCTGGTCAGACTTCTATAAATGAGGAAAGTGAGATCAAGTGGGGGAAGAAGAAATAAGAAGGAAACTAAGTGACTCAATATCCCCGCTGCTTCTCAGTGCTGAACACAGCCTTCACACACACACACACACACACACACACACACACACAAGCTGGGCACACACACATATGTATGTAACACATATTACACATAAATGACATATTAATAGGGATACTACTGAGCTATCAAAAGGGACTACACAGTGCCGACCACATAATATATAAAATTTCATCTCCATTTCCTTAATAAGAAAGCAGACATTAAGCAAGGTTGGATGACTTCTCAAAGTCACAGATCTAATTAGTGGAAGATCTTGGGCCTTTTGTCCCTGACAATCAAAATCAGAGAGAAGGAAATTTTTTTGCTTTTTTTTTTTTTTTTTTTCTCCTTTCAGCTTAGAACATCCGGCCCGGGGATGAGTAAGCAGACACTAAGGTACTTTTTTAACTTCCTAAAGATATAACAACTTGGATGCTTCTAAGGATCAGCCAGTTATTTCTTTATAGTCTTGCTTTCCATCCTGGCCACTGGCAAAGTGGCATTATTATCCTATGAGTCATCATGCTAATAAATATATCTAATGTGAAGATAACCCCTTTTTACCTCTTCAGCATGCTTAACCCTCCCCCTTCCTCTCCATCTCTTTCCACCACTCCCTGGTTCCTAAAAACAAAATGTCACGGAGCCAGTTTCATGACATGAAGAAAGGACAACAATATCCTAAAATATTACAAAGCCATGACTTTGGAAAGAACTTCTAGATCTTTTTTAAATGACTTACAGCCAGTACCTTTGATAATAGAAAAGATGCAGAAAGAAATAGCTTCAAGTTTATGCCAGAGTTTTCAAAGAGGCTGTCTTTCAAAAAGTATTGCAGTGGTCGGGGGTAAGATAGAGGGGCAGTATTTGAGTAATCTGTCCATATTATTCATTTCTTTCAAGTTCGCACAGCAACTTGTACTTTAGCTTGTGATTGTATTTACCTCTCTGTACTTCAGATATCTCTTTTCTTATCTGTATTTTCGAAGGGGAGTATTATGGATTAAAAGGAGAATTCCCAGCTAATAGCTTTGCACAGAGAATGTTTACATAAGCATTTGTTTATTAGAAGTACACATTTTATAAAAATAACGGTCAGCAAGATATTTGAGTAGTTTGGGCTAATAAAGAACTCTTTCCTGGAGAGAAACATCCTTCTCTAATCTACAATGACTTTTCTCATTTTGAAAAATTCAGAAAGGAATAACTCCCCTACACTGGTACCAAGGATAGATATCTGGATCGGTGCACTAGTCGGCTTTCCAGTCACTGGGACATGACATTCTAAACCCACAATTTAAATGATAAGAGGTTTAATCTGGCTCATGGTTTCAGCTGGTACAGTCCATGGTTAGCTATCTCAAAGATATAAACATCATGCAGAAGGATGTGGTAGCATAAAGCTGTTCAGTTCATGGTGGCTGGAAAGGAAAGCATGGGAACAGTGCCAGAGAAGAAGGGGTGAGGGACCAGACATAAACCCCAGAGTCACACCTTTATGACTCACTCAGACACATCCAGAAGTGTGCTCTATCAATGCAATGAGTGGTTTGAAAACCAGTCAAGCTCACCCCAAGTTTAACTGTCATAACCAGGCCTCACCTGCAAGAGGTCCTCCTACCAGGTCTCTAGGTCAGGTAAAGGCATGTGATCTAAACCAGGCCAATTAGGGCTTTACTCAAATAGTCCACCAGCACAACAGGAAAGTGGTACTTTCTTTTTCTGACTTTATATGCTCTAAAGATCAATAATTTAGAACCATCATAGGATATTTTGCTACAGACAGAGGTTGTTGTATGAACATGTAAGAATAAAACCAATAAATCCTAGCAGGGTGGACAGAGATAGCTTTGTTACAGCCTACATAAATCTGAATCCATCTTTATATGAATACCTAGATTTTTGCCTTTCTGGCTATATGAATCCAAAAGTTCTTCAGCAATTTAGAGAAATCATTTGCTCGTAACCAAATGAGATTTGGTCAAAGACCCCTTACAGTGCCTTTTTAGATTCTGCCATTCCACTCAAAGATAAATGGAAAGGATGAGCTGCTGACAGGGAAAACCAAGGAAGAGTTTCACAAATGATTTATGTTTTTTTAAAAGTATGTGTTAATGAGAATTTTCTAGGCCTTGAAGGGTCACAGCAAAACCAATGGAGGATAAGTGGTAGAACTTATACATTTAACCTCTCATTTGCTTTCCTAGTTATGGAACAGTCCATGTGGACCAAAAAGACTGCTGGGAGTAGACTCCAAAGACTAAGTCTTAATCACCTTTTATGCTGTATCTCACTGTAACCTTACATAAACCTGCATAAATCTTTTTATGTCTCATATTTCTTATTGCTATCAGGGAGATTAATAATACCTATTTTCATTGGTGGTTAGGAGTTAATTGAAATTATATATAAATATGAAGGCCTGCCTGAATGCCAGATATAAAATATCTTCTGTTTTTATCTGCCTTGGTGAATAGAAATTAAGGAGAAAGACAAAGGGTTATATGGATAAAAAATAAGTGACATTTTCTACACAGTGATGATAGAAGTCATCACTAAAAAAGCAGTTTAAGGAGAGATCTAAATAAAGTGAGATGATAAGCTACATAACTATTTGGGGAGAAATATTTCAGGTAAAGAAAGTAACTGCTGAAAAGTTTGAGGACCAGTAAAGGGGCTATGGAGCCTGGAGCAAAGTGAACAAAGGAAAGAGTGGTTGTAAGTGGCGCACGCATCTGATTGTAATACAATTGTCCATTTGTGTATCAACTCGAAGCTCCTAGAAAGCAGGATGACTTCTTTTGCATTCATATTCCCAATGCCTAGCATAATAGTGACAAAGAGTAAATGCCAAAAATCCTCAGTAAACACTTGTAATAAATTATGCATGTATGTTTGAATTACTGGGATCTCAACAGAAGATTGTCAATTTTTATCTGGATAATACATTTGGGTTAGGTTAGATGTGACATGCTTAAAGATTCAAAAATACTAAAAAAAAATTTCAGAATCACTGAAGAAACAACATTGCAAGAATGATAGCAAATCATACATTTCAATTTTTTCCCTTTTGGCACTCTTTAGTCAAATGAGATGACATCTGTGAAAATCAGTGAGGTATTTATTACAGAAATGCTGCAGGACATGTTTTGTTTGTGGTCTCTGAACACTTTAATGTGAAAAAATGTTATCTTATGACTTTTTGTCTGAGCAATGTGCAAAAAAAGAGAAAACAGTGATAAAGGGTCAGGAAAAACCACTGTTGTAAAAAAAAATAGTCATTACACAAGTAGCCAACCTACTCTGGCTTTGAACAAATGCTTACTTGCCCTAGTCTCTCTTTTAGTATAAATTTGAAATAAAAATGTTTCTTCAGACACATTTGAGAATAAAGAATCTTCCACATTTTTACACATTAAAAAAAATTCAGTAAAGTTTTCGTACAAAATTAAATATTTGGTAAGCCAATAGGAGGTTAAGGGAAGAATATAGTGACAAAATATATCATTATGAGTTTTTAAAACATAAAATATCAACAACATCTATAAAATAAGAGCAGACAGGAGATATTCAAGAGCTCATGAATGCTATAATAAGGCAAGGGAAGGTGCAGCATTAGTATAGAAAGTTCAGAAAACAAATAGAAAAAAATTAAAGTCAAGTTAAAAGTAAGACAAAAACTGCAATATTATTAAAACAGAGATGTATAATATACAAATGAGAAAAGTGAAGGACTAAGATAGAAATGAATAAAAAGATAAAAATATTGCAGAGAAAATAGGCACATATGTATACATATATACTATTTTAGTTACTTTTCTCATTACTGAAACAAAATATCCAACACCCAAAGTTAAAGGGAGAAAGGTTTATTTGTCTCACACTTTGTAGAGATGTCAGAGCATAATTGGTGGGCTCCAAGGCAGGGTGGCCCATGGCAGAGAGAAATGGCAGAGGAGAAACAGTTCATAGCAGACAGAATGTAGCAAAACAGAACAAGAAAGGACCTCGGCTCTTTCTATCCCTTACTTCTCATCCAGGCTGCTGAGGGAGGCAGCACTCACACCTTAATCTTAGTGCCCTTCAGCCTAGCATTGTACCATGACCTGGACTCGAGATCCAGCCACCTCTTAAAAAGCTCTACCTATGACCACATGAGGCTTTGCGGGGACAGCTAGACACAAGCATATATAGAGATATAAATTAAAGGTATGGAGATACAACAAGCGAATGAATGGAAGTCCTCAAAAAAGTACTCAAATCATAAACAAGACAAACTGTTTAAATTGTAATTGAAGAAAATGTTCCAGAATTTTTTTAAGCCCTTAAGATTGATGATTAAAAGAATAATGTTCCTCCAGTAAATTTTGCACAAAATGATTAATACTGAATGTATTCATGTAAAATTTTTGAACTATAAAAATAATCTACTACTCCTTTGGACAAATAAAAACAAGGTAAACTTATTTATAAGGGGAAATATTACAGACTACTCTGCCATTTCTTCACAGACATATTTATAAATAGCATATAAAGATGTCACGTCTTTAGAAATCTTCAGGGAAGAATTTTTATATCCAGTCAAATTCTGTTTCAGAAAAAAACAGAACAGAACAGAAAATATTCTTAAAGATGTAAGAATTATGCTTTATGAATGCTTCCAAAATAAATTTAAGCCTAGTAAAAGAAAAATGGATAAACTACAATAAAAAGAAATGAATTTACTGTTGAAACCATGCATAATACAAATATAGGATTTATGACACTGTACAGAATGAAAATATTCTAAAAATCAACCAACAATATTAGGAAAATGATCTGGACTTGACAGTGCACATCGATACTTGCGGCGCTCTGGGAGGCTGAGGCAGGAGGATCAAAAGTTGGAGCCCAGCCTGGGCAAATAATGACTTAGAGTGATTCTGTCTTAAAATAAAAAACAAAGCAAAAGGAAAGAGAGCGAGGATGCAGGCCAGTGTGAAGACCCCGTATTCAATCCACAGTGCCACACACACAAACGGGAGACACAGTGGGAGATAATATACAAGTATTTATTTTTTCATCTTACATAGCTCAATAGAAAAAAATGTTGAAACTAATGCATTATTGACTGAAATAGAGATTTTAGCTCATTTAAAGGTTTAAACAAGAAATAAAATGCCACAAATTAACTATACTAGTGCAGGTAACACAGGAATGATGAGAAAATTGGCATACATTGCCACTGATCATTGTAAGGATCAATAGATAATCTCTAAAAACTAAAGGATTTGTTTCTAGTATGAAAATTGTGATTAAAAGGCTAACTAGAATTAAATCTTTATGAATTATTAGAAAACACAGAACAAATCAGGAAGTATACACAATGTAGGAACTTTTTAAAAGAAATAAAAATCATATCATAAAATATAAGAGCAGACTTAACAGCCAACATAAATATTTAATATACATATACATATATATATATAATCATCTATTTTACAAGAAAAAGATAACTTGGAGATTAAATTGTGGAGCAAATCACAATAATGTATATATAAGAAATATTAAAATGCTTAAGAAGATTTAAAAATAAAATATGAAGAAGGCACACAAAGGAAGCCTAAATAGCAAGGTAATTGTGACATTAGGCAATATTAAATTCACAGGAAAAAATCCTTAATGACATTCAAAAATGATAAAATTTTCATTCAAAAGTGAATATCTAATAGCCATGGATTCTTCTGAAATAAATTATAAACTATCAAATGCATGAATATAAGAACTAGATGGAATTATATATTAAATGTAGGTGATTTTAATGCTAATTGAAGACTAATAAATTCAGATGAAATTAAAATACTACATAAGTCTAAACATGCCAAATATATTGGGTCAATAAGAAGTTTCTGTGTACTCTAAACTGTTTAAAAAGGTCAAAATAGTATTCCCTAATCACAGTAGGGTAAGCACACAATTATTTCCATTTTTATTGTTATACGTGTTTTCAGTACACAGTGGTTACAGCCTTCACAGGTAGTTGCCACCTGTACCTAACACATCTCAATTCTTTTCGCACCTTCTTCTCCCTCCCCCTCCACCTCTTCATCTCCTTCCCCCTTGAAAAAGATCGACCTCCCTATGTAATATTATCTACCTTTCATTTTGCACTTTACATTTTGGGTTCCTGATATTAAGGGAACTAAACTAGATACACAAGCTTAAATACAGCATCACATGGTTTCTTTTCTATCAGAATCTTAATTAATGAGGAAATAATAGGGCCATTTGCAAAAAGTAAAAACCTAGATAAGAATGTTTTGATTTTCATTGGTATTTACCATTTTGTAAAATAATTAAGTAAAGCAGTTAAGAAAAGAAAAGAGAGAGTATTTAAGAGATAGAGGTCAAATTATTATCTGTACACATAAAAATGATTTTGAAGAAAACTCAGAGCACATACAAGAAACTATTACAGATTAAAAGTAATTTATGTACAGCATTCATATAAGAACCAATGGCCTTAATATTTGCTAATAAATACCATTAGATGAAAGTGCTCCCATAGATAAATTCTGAAGCCGCACCAAGGAAACACATGTAAGATCAACTTGAAGAGAACTTTTAAATGCTAACCATAAACTCAGGAATAGACAAGCAAATGGAAATATTTTGTCATGGTCACAGAGAGAAAATCCAATATCCCTTTCATCAATAAAACTAGTACATTTTTGACTTTTAAAAAAACACAAAAAGTTTTTTAGAAAAAGGAAGGTTAAAAGAAAATCAACATTTTTGCAGAAAATAAAGCAATACTAAACCAGCCACTGTCTTTTTAGGAATAGGAAGAATGCTAAAGAAGAATATTCTTGTCGAATATTAGAACATTATAAGGCTCTGGGGATTTATGATATGTGATAAGTGATAGATCCAGAGAGAGGCTCTTGCCTGGCCCCTGTCTCACAGGGAGAATAACTTTTGATCCAAACAAACTGGGTTCCCTTTGGAAGGATTTCTGGGGGCCCCGGATCACAGTCTCCACCTTTGGAGTGCTGCGGCCTTGGGGTGACTTCTGAGTCCGAGGACACGGAGCTTATGAGGGCAACGGTTACAGAGGGGTTGGGGCTTTTCTTTCAACAATTACTCACGGACCAGCAAAACTCTGTGTCAGGTGCTGAGAGACGCAAGTTTTATGGCATATAGTCAGCACATCTGTGCCACAAAAGCTAAAATTCTTTTCTTTTTAGGGTCTTTTACAAAACTGGAAAAGCCAGTCCCCTATTATCTCTACCTCCCCGGTGGGGAAGAGCAAATGCAACTGCCTGCAGCTCAACTAAGAGGCCACCGTTGTCCAGACCCTGTAGATCAAGAGGCTGCATCCCCAAGGGTACAAGTACGATCACGCACACATGTGGGCAAATTCAGCCAGAGTTCTCCATACGCAGTATCTTCACCGCCCTTTGCCACGTTCATTAATTATCCTCCCACCCAGGAGAAGGCAGGGCCCTCGGGGAGGCACCACATTCATCACTGCACAGCAGGCGAGGAGGACAGGATGTAAACAGAGCCGACTCTGAGCAGAGATAGCCCCGCTTGCATGGGCTTACAGCTGTGTGGCTTCGCAGACACCCAGCGCCTGAGAGACAGGTTCACCTTTTGGAGTTCAGCTAATCAAGATACATGTTCACCTCCCCAAAAAAGAGACAGCTCAACACAGGAAGTTCTTGCCTCACCTGTAAAAATATCATCCACCTTCAGATTTCCAGTGTGCCGTGGAACCTGCAAAATACCACACAATGGAGGCTAAGATTAAAGTTGTTCACTTGCTAAGGCATATAATAAATGAGGTTGTATGTATTTGAGAAACCTTTGGGAAACACGGAATTTTCGCCTTGGTGCATGAGTGCTGTGAATCCTAAGGTAAAGAAACGATGGTGTCACATCCTGGTTCAGATAATTTCAAAAACTCCTATTTCTTGTGGAATTAAGTCCTAACTGCTCATCACTGACAGAGAATAAGTCATCTGCTCCTCATCCATCTCTGCAAAAATGTGAGGGTATTTCAAGTATGCTGTTTAAAAGACAGCAGCAGTGCTGGCAGGTTTGCTGCCTTGTTTGGTGGGGTAATTCAGGTCATCGGTGAAAAGGGTCAACAGAGTGAGCCTTCCCCACTGAGCTGATGGCAGAGGACCCAGCAGGGACTCAAGGGAAGACCTCTGCTTTTCTGTTCCAGCTTTATCTCTTATGAATAGGCGGAGAGAAATCTATCACGTGACGTCAAGGTGTGAGCTCCACTCTCTTCTCTCATTCCCCGAGGTCCTCTCCAGAGGCAGCCTCTGGTCCCCTCTTTCCATTCACGCAGAAGGTTGGAAGCACAGAGCCTGGGAAGTCAAATCCCAGGACCGGCACACGCCATGGTCCCAGCCCCTGTGGGCTCCAGAGTCCCTGCCTATGCACCCAGCCCCATCTCCGTGGGTTTTAAACACTGGAGTCACGCTAGCGCAGTCGACAAGCCCCAGATGTGCCTCTCCTTTACTGCTTTGTGCCTTTCTATATTCTGCTTCCTCAGCCTCTCCTAACTACTCCTTGCCAAGCCACAACTCTCAACCCGGGGTTTACCCTGAACTCACCTGTCAAGCTTTGAGCAAGCAGATTCCCGAGGCTGCCCAAAGGTTATGAATCAACACAGCAGGATGGGACACAAGCCCCGCTAGGATTTTTAAACCTTCCTGATCATTCTAGATTGGAGCTAGACTTGAAGACCTCTGGTCCGCCTTTCTTCAAATCCCACTTGTCTATTACACACTTTTAAGTAAAGAATAGAAGCATTACTTCTTACATGTAGGAAATGTTGACATTTCCTGAACACATACCCTGTGTATACAAGATGCCGAATATTAGTCTTGAAGATGGTTTCTTTAAGTGTTGGTCCTGTGATGTAGTCAGTGACAGCAGGAATCTAGATATTTGGTTTATTTCTTAGATCTTCCACTTACTGGTTTTATGACATCCCACAAATTACTTAACTTACGTGTATCTCAGCTTCCTCACCTGTAAAATTAGAAAAATAATAGCACTCCTCCTAGGACTGATATGAGGGTTAAATGAGCTAATATTTGTATAGAACTTAGATAAGAATATGGCGTGAAGTGTCTAGAAAGTTTGTTGAGGAAGTAAATTACATCCCTTAAAACTTACAACAGTCCTAGGACACTCGGGCTATTAATTTGCACCCAGAGAAACTGAAGTGGTCTCAGGTCAGATCACGACTTCGAAGCAGAATCAAATGGCTGCATCCTTTAATACTGGCAGTTCTAGATGAGGGACTAAAAAGAAAAGAAGAGTGAGGGAAAAAGGAAAAAATTGAGGAAAGAAGCAGAAGTGGGAGAGAGGAAGCAGAAAGCTGCAGATTAAAATTCTGGGTCCGTTTGCTGGTTTATTTGGAAAGCAACAAGAAGAGGCAGGATGAGGAGTTTGGCTCAGTGACTTACATGCCTGCCTGGCAGGTGTGAGGTTGTGAGTTTGATCCCCAGTGCCACCAAGAGAAGAGGCAGGACTGCCGTTGCCACCGGACACTGTGTAAGGACAGCGTGACAGGCGGGACGGGCGCAACGCCTTCCTTTTCCACAGGTTCTCTGATAGTGCGGGGAATTACAGTTCCTACAGAACCCTGCTGAAAATAAAGTCACTGCAGTCTTCTCGAAGAGGAGGCTGGGTTGGCTTGAAACTTCCCAACCTGCTTCCCCTTCAGCCTGGGTGGAAGAAGGCAGACTCTCCTTTGATAGCTTTTCTCGAGGAAAGACCTAAGACAAGAGGGGGCGGGAGGCCAAGAAGGCTGGTCCTGGAAGAAACACTGCTCTTGGGAAGAGGTGTTGCCGCCATTCTTTGAAGCATCTTAGTCCGTTTGGGTTGCGTTACAGAATACTGGTGGCTTAAACCACAAACAGAACTAGATAAACCTAGTTCTGGAGGTAAATGTCTGTGATCAGGCCTCCAGCAGGGTCAAGTCCTTGGTAACTACAGCTGGGTCTGCTAACTCCTCTGGGCGTGGGGCTTTTGCAGACGTGGCTGCTTTGAGCAATTTCACAGATTGGGAAAGTGGGTGCTTTGGCCAGAGACTCTGACGAGACCAGCTCTTCATGACCACCACGTGTCCACGGGGCCCCCACAGCCCAAGAAGGGTGACCGTGAGGAACCAGGCCCTGGCCCTGCTGGGAAGATGCTTCCCCCAGACCCGGGGACCACTCTGTCTACACCGTGCGGTGCAGGCGGGCATGGAAGTCCTGACTGGGGAGAACCCGAGCTGCTCTGAAATAGGCCCAAATAAAAAAGAGAGGGTTTTTTGTATTTGAAAAACAGTCTCCCTGAAAAACTAGAATCACGTGTCCCAAGTCCAGATAGCTCTGGTCTCAGCAGAGTTTCCAGTGCTGTCTGGCCTTGGAATGTGCTTTCTCCAAGCAACCAGAGCCAGGAGGGAGGAGGAAGACTCCAAGGTCCTCCCAGAGCGATCATGGTCCTTTGTCACTGTCTTTTCCATATCACCATCAACCTTCCCCAAATAAAAGAGGAGGGTGGCGTTTTCACAGTGTTGCCCCTTCCGAAGTGACACTTCATCGTTCCAAAAGAGCCTGCTTCTGTGTGCTTTGGGCAGAAAAATGAAGAGTTTCCTAAAAGTCTCACTGTGGGTTTACCAAAATGCCTAAGATTCTTCTTTTTCGCAAGCCTCCCCCAACACACACACGCAGACATGCATGGGGTTTTAAATCATATCTTCACTTACTTCCATTCACAAATATTTGGTGAGTATATTAATCATTAAGTGTCAAGCATTATGCTAAGCACTAGTGATATAGAGATAAAAAGATGAAGCGATCCCTGGCTTCATAGAGTTTTCTTCTTTACCCACCACATAGAAATAAGCATAGAGTTTTATATAAAGTTCATTTCAATTTAACTAATGTTGAGAGCATTGGAATTCAGCAGGGGGAAAGCCTCTAGAAGAATAGAACCTGATGCACTTTTTCTTTTCTTCTTTTTTTCCAGTTATTATTTATGAAGTTTTCCTCATGGACCAAGCCCTGTGTGGGAGCCTGGGCACCCAGGATGAGTGAAATGGTCAGACGCTTTGCTCTCGTTGAAATTCCAGCCCAAGAGGGAGTGCTACGCTGAAAGATCATCTCTGACGCGAGATCATAACTTCCAGTGGTGGCAGCTGGTGGGGCCTGAGAGTGTGGAAGCAATTCAGCCCGAGAGTAAGGCCAAGGCACACGGAAGGGATGGGGTGTGGGGACGACAGTCACTGTGTCAGTTTATCAGTTCGGCCTCAGCCTCTCGGGGCAATCACTTCCATCCGCAGTTCGTAAGCAGGAGAAATGAGGTGCAAGTACTCAGGATGGGGTGGCTCGGGAATGGTGGGACTTCCTTTCAAGCCCAGAACTGGCCAGAAAATCCCAGGCTCTTTGTCTCACACTACACTGCCTCTTCCCGGGATGACAATGCTGCTGCTGAAAGTTTCTGAGTACATTAGCAACATGACTAATATTCGGTCTCATTTCTCACCAGGCACCGGAGGTCTCCCTCACCCGGCTCCTCATTGGCCTCTGAGTTCCTCCAGCACCCCAAACTTGTCCCCCCTTTGAGGCCTTGCAGGCCAGTGGCCAGTCGCACAATTCCCTGTCCACTCACCAAGGAGAAGAGAAGCATTATCTGTGACAGGAGGTGGACTGGGGTGTGGCTCAGTGGTAGAGCACTTGTCTAGCACACACAAGATCCTGGGTTCAATCCCCAGCACCGGCAAAGAAATAGCAAAACAAAAAGCTTCCTCCCAGAAAGGAAGAATGTAAGAAGCTTCTCCAGAAAGGAACTGGCAGGAAGAGGCACGGTCAGGACAGCAAACGCTTCTTCTGTGCCTCCACCTGTACCCTCTCCAAGCAAAAAATATGCAAAGAACAAGGACAAGGTCTGAAAGAGGACGTGGAATTGCACAGGTGCCCATAGCAGCTGGGTGTGTGTGGGCACACGGTGGGAGGAACACACACCCCTCGAGGATTTATTCTTCTGGCTGGTTGGTAAAATACTCAAGTGGAACCCAGCAGATGACCCGTCTGCCCTATGGAGTTGCCATGGACAGTGACCAGCAGGAAATGTGGCAAAGGAAGTAATGCATTTAGAATCTGCTCCATGGGGGGCTCGGTGCAGTACCATTCTTGCCAGGGACAGCAGTGGTACTGTTTGCCGAGTTGAAGATATTAACTGTAATTTAGTTCTTTTAGTGCTTTCCTTGGGAAAGCAGGACAGTGGCAGAAATCTAGGAGATCAGGGTCGCATGCAGAGTTATAGTTTCTTCAGCCTCTTACAACAAAACACCATAAACTGGACATTTTGTAAGAGGAATTCATTGCTTGTAGTTCTGAAGTCCAGGGTCTAGAACCCAGCTGCTTCACTGCCCGGGAGGACCCGCTCTCAGACCGAGAGGCAGTGCTTCTCACCGTGTCCTCGACGGCACGGCGGAACTGGGAGCAGAGGAGCGGCCATGGTACAGGAAACACAAGCGTGGCCCGTCCTCTCCACCTGCAGTCGTCTTTCATTCCCCTCCAAATATGAAATGTTTTATCACGTATTCCAGGTAAGGTGGTAGAAGTACAAAATCCTATCAGCTTCAGAAAAACCTTCAAGAGCTTCCAAGAGGCAGTGGACACAAATCTGCTCCTGACGGTCTCTTAGAAGTTCATTTCACCTGAGAAACGTGGCGACCTAGAGTGGTAAAATCGGTAGCTAAGGTTATAAGGAGTTGTAGGTCTGCTCTCAGATCTGACTTTCTCAGATGAATCTGTGACAGGAAAAATTCTAAGATGACCCCAGTGACCCTCATCCTTATGTAAACCTCTCCTCTTTAGGAATGGGTGGCACTTGTCAATGAGGCGGGATGCCAATCTATGATGCTGTTATATTTTGAAGTCATAAAATGGGTGGACTTGGCCTATTTTTTTTTAGTACTGTGCACTGAATCCAGGGTCCTTACTCTGAGTTACATCCCCAGCTCTCTTTAAATTGTATATTGGTGGCGCACGCCTTTAATCCCAGCACTCGGGAGGCTGAGGTAGGCGGAGCGTTGTGAGTTCGAGGCCCGCTTGGGCTACAACGCGAGCGCAAGGCCGGCCTGAGCTACATAGTGCAACCCTGCCTCGAAAAACCAGGGCCGGGAGTTTGGTTCAATGCCTTAAGCGCCTGCCCTGGCAGGCGCGAGGTTGTGAGCTCAATCCCTGGTGCCGCAAAAAAAAAAATAAATAAATAAATAAATAAATAAATAAATAAATAAATTGTATATTGCTAAATTGTGAGACAGAGTCTCCATTAAACTGCCCGGGTGAGATATGAGTTTGTGATCCACCCGCCTTTGCCTCCCCAAAAGCTGTGATTACAGGAAAGCACCATCACACCCAGCACGGATCTGATCTAATTAAAACCAGTGTGGGGCTCACCAAACAAAGGCAATCAGAGGATGAGCTCTGCCTGGCTTTGAAGAAAACGAACTCTTACTATGTGAACTGGGAATTGCTGAGACCTCTAGGAGCTGCAAGCAGTCCCTGGCCAACAGCTAACAGGAAATCAAGGGCTTCTGTCCTATAGCTGTAAGGAGATGAAGTCTTCCAGCAGGAAGGGAGATTGAGAGAGCCAGAACCAGAGCCACACGTGAGAACGGAGGCCCAGGCCAATACCACCACGCCAGACAGGCAAGACAGTGAACAGAAAACCAGGCCATGTTGTGCTTGGACACCCCTTCTACAGAAGTTTTAATTTTAAATTCATGTTAACTCTGTTATGCAAGAAAAAGACAACTGGCTGATCCACTCATGAGGAACTTCTCTGTGTAGGACTCTTGGCTTCAAAGTGCAGAAGCTTGATCAAACCACCTTAAGTAGAATAAGAAATGAAGATAGCTACTGAAAGTCATAGATTGCCTAGAATATAAGGTTGGAAAAAAATCTAAAACTCAAAAACTAAACCTGGGTTAGTGCAAAATTTCAACTAAATTTATTTCCTTGTCTTACCACCAAAAACTGTAGACCCTGTGTTCTAGCCACACGAACAATGCACAGTTACCTAAATGAATATCCCCATAAATTAAGTTTGGTCTTGAATTTCCCAGATACTTGACTAGCTGAAGCTCTCTGGAGTGCTGCGTTGAGGGAGGTTTTGAGATTAATGTTTAGAATCAGCAAGAACTAGGATAAGATGGTAGGTACTGGGTGACCAATTTCTGGTGGAGGGTGACTGTCAGCGCCCATCTGTTGGCTGACCCAATAGTTTGCATTTTTGTGCTCTTTGGTCTGAAATGGCTACTTCTCACCCCATCCCTAGCAAGTCTATTCATCGTTCAATGTTCCTGAAAAAAACCAGTTCGTGGCTCCTTGCTGTTACCAGTTCACCATTACTATCACACTCTATCCTCTTAATCCCGGAGTATTTCTCATTTTCCAATGTAGTACTGTTATGACTTTAATTGTATCCTGCTCAAACATATGCGGAAGTCTTTTCCTTCTGTGTCTCAGAATATGCCTGGGTTTAGAAATCCAGTATCTGCAGATACAAGGAATTAATCTGAGGTCCTACTGGAGGAGGAGGAGGTCATTAATCCAGCATGACGGATGTCTTTGTAAGGAGAGATAAAGGTACAGACACTCACAGGGGAACACGGCCTTATGAAGATAAAGAAAAGACTAGTTATGTAGCAACCAACCAATGTATACCTTAGGCTACCAAAACCTGGATGACAAAGGAAAAATCCTCCTCCTGAGGCTTCACAAGAAGCTAGACTACCCGCGGGCCTTAATTTTGGACATCTGAACTCTAAAACTGTAAGAGAACAAATTTCTCTCATTCAAAGCCACGCAACTTGTGGTACTTTGTTATGCCGGCCCCAGCACAATGGTACTGGTTTTTGTATTAACTGTGCGTAAGTCTCTGTGTGTAAGCCTCTCTCATTAGGCTCCATGCTCTCAAAATATGATGTCTGTGTTGTAGTCACCTTTTTGTCTTAGGTGGCGGGCATGCTTCCGATGGATAGATACACAGGATCCTAGTATTATTAGAGTGCCCAATATGATATAAAGTCATATCACCTAGGTCTCTCCAGAAAGAGCCCTTCTGTTGGTGACGGCCCTTAATCCTCCTGGTAATTTCCTCTAATGTGCCACTCTAAACTTGGCCCTCATTTTTTCATATGGATAGATACGGAGGATATGCTCCTATGGATAGATCCATAGAGAAGAATGGATGGTTTAACCCATTCATTCATTCATTCATTCAGCAAATATTGATGCTTGCTACACATAAGACAGAACTCCACAAGCTCAGATGTGCATGAGGGCACAAATACACTTTGAAAACCTTAACTCACAATGCTTACAAATGAATGCAGAAAGGTAGATGGTTAATAAATGGTTAAAAGAAACCTTAAACATTCCCATTTGCTGATGATAGGTTCAGGCACATGAAGAAATCTAAATTTGAAGAGTGAGTTTAAGAAATTGAATTTTTATAGTTAAAACATTGGTTTTCACCCAGAGCGAGTTTGTCCTTCAGTATGCTTAACATTATTTGCAGATCTTTTTGGCAATTACGAATGCTATAGAAGGCCACTGACTACCACTAAGCAGGGGCCAGCGCTGCCCCGGAACCCCCTGGCGTGCACAGGCCAGACTCCACAGCATGTGGCCCAAAATGTCGACAATGCTGAAGTGGAGAACCCGTAAATAAGAGGTGTGCAGGAGCCCAGTGACTATGCAGGGCTGCAGGAACATGAATCCACGGCAGCTCGCAGCAGCTCAGCACAGTGCCAAGCAGTGTCTGTGTGGGCTGAGGGTCTTCATCCCATTTCACAGGAGAAGAAACCAAAGACTACAGGTTAAGTCACCTTCTCTCGACAGAGCAGTAGTCGGTCAATGGCAACCCCAAAATTAACCCAGGTCCAACTGCCCGTGTTTCTCGGCCCATGGCACAGATGCGTGGCTCAGTCCAACCTCCTCGACTTGGAGTTGGAAATGAAATGAAACACCCCAGGAGTGCAGATATTAAATCCTTCTCAGTAACAAAAATGAGACGTTTGTGGCCACCACGGTGCAGAGTTACACTCTAAGAGGACTCTGCAGGTGCTCTGAGAGCAGGGGCGGGCAACTCAGTGATAAGGACAGCAGAATCTGAGGGGCAGCCGCAGGAGCAAGGGGAGATTGAGGAATGACCCTGCCTTAACCTGGGAGCCAGATAAGGCTTAAGTCACGAGAGCCCAAACTCTAGCAAAATAGGCTTTAAGGAAGACAGTCGGGGGTAGGGATCTCAGCTGAAATGAGATCATGAGAACGTGAGGGCTGTGGCAAGCAGACGTGAGAAATACCCGAGAAACATGATTTACTAGATTGTTCCACTTCTGAATGCTTACTCTATGGCCGGTAATATGCAAGCCCTGGGTTTTACATTGCTAAGCAAAGAGATGTGGTCCCAGATATTATAGAGTTTACGGTCAGAGAGAAGATGTGGAAGTAATCCCATAATAGGCACAGTGGTGTGTACACTACATAGATTTATTCTCAATTAGATTTAGTGGCAGTTTGGAGGATCAAGAGGCTGTTATGCAGCCTCAAGTTTCTGTGTTTTCTTAAATTATGCATCTCCTGTCAGCCTCTTTACATGCTTTCTTCAAGGGTAACAGCATAATGATGATAATGATCTGCTTTCTTGTATTCAAAAAGATTGCTCAGCAGCCTCAGATGAGGCTGAAGGAGTTGGGGAAAAAAGAAAACCTGAGGGCCGCGTGTGGAGTGGCGCATTAGAGGACATTACCGGGCGGATTAAGGCCCTTCACCAACAGAAGGGCTCTTTCTGGAGAGACCGAGCTGGAATGACTTTATTTCATACTTGGCACTCTAATAATATTAGAATCCTAACCTTCTTACTGCTGTGCCCCTGCCCTGGGCCCCCTTCCACAGAGAGCTTCCTGACAGTGTTAAAAGGAGAACCCCAGAGAGACCGCCGATCACCCTGGAGCGGCCTCCCCTAAATCAGGGAAGCTGCTGAATTCTATCTTCAGGGTCCGCTCATGCCCAGTGCCCAGTGGGGCTGCAGCCCATAGTAACTGCTCAGTGAATACTTGCTGAAGGAACGAGTGAGTCCCCTCGGGAGTCCCTGTCACCTCCACAAAGTGAACCCTTACTTCTTCCATTCTTTCATGACTTCAGCAGCCAGAATTCTAGTCCTGGATACAAATCCTTCATTCCAATATGAAGTGTGAATAAAAATAGTCAGCGGTCAAATATACATATATATATATATACATATATATATATATGTATGTATATATATGTATATATATATATATATATGACTGTATGTAACTATATATATAACTTTTAGAAACTACAGTGCAAAAAATCTCTAAAGTTAAAAAAGAGAGTCTTGTATACACTGGTCAGAAATGACAGAAAATAGAAGAGCCAAGCTACACCCAGTCATCACCTCTAGTCTGAATGTTAGTTCCCCACTCTCTCTCCCCGCAAAAAAAAACTCCTGTTGAAAGTTAACCTCACGGGGCTGGTATTAGAAGGTGAGGCCTTTTAGGGGAGACCAAGTCATGGCGAAGGCAGATTCCTATGAATGGGATCCCTTCCCCTATAAAACAGCCCAGAGAGCAGCCCCCTCCTTTGCCTGTGATGACAGACGGAGGGAGAAGGAGCCATCTCTCCACCCAAGGCCCAGCCCTCATCAGGTGCAGAATCTGGGACACCTTGACCATAGGCCTCCCAGTTTCCAGAACTACGAGACGTAAATTTCCGTTGTTTCCAAGCCACCCAATCTAATGTATTTCATGAGAGCACAAATAATTTTATCTTCTTCACAAACCCCTGTGTTAAATTTTCTAGTTGATAGCCCTTTCCGAACAGCTATGGAGAAACTTTCAGAGATAAAAAGTGGTTAAACTGTTTAAAATTGTGTCTTTTAAAAGTTCTCGTTTTGCTGGGCATGGTGGCTTACGTCTCTCATTCCAGCACTCAGAGACTGAGGCAGACAGGCCACAAATTCAAGCCCACCCTGACTCAAAAATAAAATAAAAAATAAAAGCTGTGGATGCAGCTCAGTTCTAAGACCCTGACCTTAAAAAAATTAGTTTTACTTCTGTCTTTGTGACATATGCATACATACATACTGATATATGCATGTTACATTAGACATGCAAGTTATAAATGGATGTAAGACTCCTTTCCTGAGTCTAAGGAAGAGTTTATATTCTGATACATAAGAGAGATCTGTGAAAAGACCAATTGTAGCATAATGTGTCAATACCTCCACAAATCATTCCTGGGGTAGAAGCAAGTTTGCATCACGGCATATTGTAGTGCAATTTAGTATCTCAAGAACGAAGAGGGAGTGTACTTACTAGAGAAGTTATGGGAGTTGAGGGAGGAGTTTATTTCTGGTAGTCCTTCAGCCAGTATCCTCGAGCTTTGGATATACAAAGATTGACTGGGATCCTCATGCTCGTGGAACATGAGTGGAAAGCATCAGGAAGAAACTGCTGAAACACAAGATCCCAGGTCCGCAAGCTTGTGTATTTAGCGCTTATGTAAGAGCTAATTGAAAAAGTATACAATAAAAGCTAATACTTACGTACCTTGCTCTCTACTAGCTTCAAGATTAGTATTTTAAATTTTTGTTAGAAATTCTAGTCCTTTACTTAGATTTCCTATGAATCTTTGTAAGTATTATACAGATGGACAATTTATTTTTTCTTAAGTCATGCCACAGGGATAGGCAGCCATGCTGCTACTTAGCGTATGAACTGTTGATGGGCAGATTATCTTCCCGCCACCAACACTTTCCATGTGCTCATTCCACAGGGCTCCTTCTGATCCTATAAACATGCGCATGCTTTTCAGGATTTCTTCTTTCCTACTTGAAGTGAAACTCTTGAGAAATCATGTCCTCCAACTCCACAGCAAAGTCCACTGCTCACCGCCCATTTCCAATTAACTCTGCTCATGTTGTGCTCATCTCTGACTCTACCTGATGCGGCGATGTGGCTGCTGGTTGACAGGTCGGTCCTTCCGCACCACACCCTTGGTGTCCTGAAGGTGGTCGTGGTGACTTGTGACTCACTCCACTTTGCATTTTCAGTACCAAGCACCTTGTCTGGGACAATGGTTTTGGAGTGCTTGCACAACACAGAGAAAGTCTTGCACCAACACAGTCAACAGACAAATCTAGGGACACAGGTAATCCTTTCTCTATCTACTCTGACTACCAAATTCTTACACTCAGGAGTTTAGATGTACCAAGCCAAAGTTGTATATCTAATTATCAATCCCTCTGTTATAACTTGAATGTGCCTCCCAAAAACCACGTGTTAGAAATTTAATCCCCAATGCAATGGTGTGAGAAATGGGACTACTGTGAAGTTCCAGTCCGTGAGTGTCCTTCCCTTGTAGATTGACTAGTTTTGGCTATAAAAGGCCTCCATTCATTTCCCATCAGCTGTGGGGTGATGCAGCATGAAGCTCCCCATCAGATCCTTCTCCTCAGCCTTGACCTTCCCAGCCTCCAGAACCATGGCTCAATATTTTTCCCATTATACATCACCCAACCTTGAATGTTCTGTTATAGCAGCACAGAACAGACTGAGATGCCTTCCACAAATATACACCTAATTGGGGGTTCCAACCACACTACCATAACCCCACAATTGTCCACCCCAGGAAATCAGATGCCATAGGAGGCAGACAGCTCTTGTTTATCCTCCAGGAGCTTTTGATTCTCATCCTGAGAGCCATGCTGTTCACTCTGTTTCGAGGCAACACCCTGGCCCACTCTGTGCTCAAGTGCTTTGTGATAACATGGTCGCAAGGGGAGACACAGCCTAGCTAGGCCAAATCGGGTTGGTCAGCCCTGCTGGCCATGGTGACTGGCTCTTAGAAGGATGCAAGTCAGACAGAGAGGCAGATGATGGATGGGATCACCAGCGCTCTGTCCTCTGACTGTGCTGGCGCCCTCTGAGAGGTGGGCTGTCTTTCAGGAGCCCAGGCTCTGAGACACTGAGAGCCTGAAGCTCCCAGGGGCTCACGCTGAGCCTCACGTCAGAGCCAGCCTGGGGGAAGCAAGTGAGAAGACACTCCCTGCGGACCACACTGGAGACTGAAGTGAGCTTACTTCTGAAGGCCAAGCAGAGACTTAAGTCTAGTGTTATCTTCTTGATGAAGCTAACTTGAACGGGGTTTTCTGTCATTCGCAACAGAAATTTGAGACATCATGGACTCCCCGTTCCTTATCCAATCTGTCACTGAACCTTTTCAGGTGCGCCCCGTAGATATCTCCTAAATCTACGCACTTTCTCTGTGCACCTTGACAGGATACTCTACATCGTTCTCACTGCATTTTTGCCTTAACTTTCCATGTGAGTCTTTCTTTCCCCCACTCTGGTCCACCTCTATGCTGGAGTCAAGATGATTTTTCCACATTACAGAAAGCGATCATATGACCACCCTGAAGCCACCGCCTCTCCTAAACCTCCACTAACTCTTCAAATATACAAAGATCCTTTTAATCTCTCTTATCAACTACCATCCACTGGTATTAAACACAAGTCATTTTGCCACTAATTGTTGTAGCAGCTGTGTGACAATTTCTTTAGCCTTCTGTACCAGTTCTACCCTACTCCCACCTGGTCTATGTCTGTACCATACCCCAATGACTTTTCTAAACTGTATAGTATAACCATAGACTGCCTACCATATCACCCCATTCATGAGATCTGACACTTCACCCACATCTGAAGTCCCTACTTCTCCTGCTTTATTGCTAACTGTTCTCCTCACCTGTACTCTTCTCTCTAGCCATATCTAACTAAAACCAATCGCCTAGGTCTACCCTGATCTCTCTCATCCCCTGACTTTGGGCTAAGCAGTTCCCTTGCCTTGGAATAACTTCCCCGTCACTTCCCCTCTCCATGCCCAGCTCCTACTCGTCCTAAAACTGTCCATTAGTGTCAGTCCATCTGTAACCCTTTCCCATTGCACCTTGGCAAGACCGGACAGGGCAAAATGATAACCTTGTGCATCCCTCTCTCATAGCACTTGTCACTGAATCATAATTTTTTTCTTTCCTGCATCTACAGGAAATCCCAAGGCAGGAACCGTGCATTGTCCCATGCCATGTCCCTGCCTCTGACACTGGGCTTGGCACAAATCAATGCTTCGTGCATGTCTGCGGGTTGCATGAAAGGCACATGGTAACTTGAAAAATACCCTGTCTAAAAGCGGATGCCTATTCTCCTCTACAGATGGGCGTCAACCTGAGCTGCTGCCTCCTCCAGAGCCAAGAACAGGTCTCACTGCGGCAGCGGGAAGAAGAAGCAGGAACAGATGACGCGGCAGATGCAGCTCCTTGCTCTTTTCCTGCAGTGGGTGCTCACTTTCACTTTCAGGTGGGCCAGCTGCTGTGCAAGCCACTCCAGGCCTCCTGGGGAGCCCAGCAGAAAGACGACTTGGCAGCCAGTGAATGAACTGTGCTTTGATGGGGAAGCGGGGAATTTTCCACCCATGGTCAGTTCGACCACACTGCCAAGTGGCTGCACTTGTCGGGTGACGGGGAGGAGGCGGGAAGAATAATAGGCTACCCGAGCCAGCGGTGCAATGCAGCTTCCAGGAAAAGGAGAGAGCAGATTTTCCCTTGCCAACTACAAGGAGAAAAGAGCAGAGAGGGAGGAGGGATGTGTTCCTTCGGGAGCTGAAATCACCCTGGGCCTGCACGGCACACCCCTTGCTGGGTCAATCTGTCCGTGGAGTACCCTGTGCTAGGTGAGCACTGCTCCTGCAATCACCCCACAGTGAGTCCTCCCCAGTCGCCAGCCTGTACGCATCTCTCCCACTGTCCAGTCCGTCACCACACCACTGACTAACCACGCGTCCACTGGTGCAAAGTACTGACCTTGTTGCCCCAAGCTACCCTGCCTGAGTCGCTGTGTGTTTTGTTATTTCACTACAGGATCAAATCTTGACTTTCCACCCCAACTGGACCAAAAGGTCAGGGACCATTTACGTCCTTCTTTCTATGACCTTCCTTGACTCCTAGCAGGAGGCTCAGTTCCACTTGTGGTTAAGATAACAAGAATTACTCAACACCTGAATGAATAAATCAAGTCTGGTTATTGATCCATGGAAAGGCTTCCTACATATGAGTCTACGAAGTGGGTACTGGTAAGACTTCCTACGTGAATCAGCTTCTCCTGACCTGAAAACACCAGAGTATCAGTGGCAGATCTTCTCTTAGCCCTCACACAAATGACATTTGATAGACTAGCTCAGGTGCTGGAAAATAGGAGCTACTCCTCAGATCCCATATCACATGCTCCCTATCCATGTCCTGTTATGCCTGCAGTTAATTCATCATCTGCAAGCTATCCCCAGAGCTCCTGGGGTTAAGGTTGAAAATATTGGAATTGGTTCTTAGCTGGCTTCAATGGGATCACAATGTAGCTTAAATTGTAGTAAATTGTCTGTTGTTCCAGACAAAGAATTTGGCCTCTGTTCATTGGGCAAATATGAATGGAGCCACTCTCCTGAGATATGGGAATCGATGTCTAATATTTACAGTTCCTACCACAGTCAGGGAAAAAAATTGTATACGAGGCCTTGGTGCTCCAAAGACAATCAAGATCTAGGTCTCCACTCCCAGAGAGAATGCAGTCAAGAGCCTGTGCCTAAATCTGGCAACCTGAACAACTACTTCTAAGATAACAATATGCAATATATTAACTAGTGTTGATTTCCTACTATTTTTTTAAATTCTGTATCATTTCTATCATTTGTTTTGTTTTTTAAAAGAAAAAGAAAACAGCAACAACTAAAAAGAACCTATGCTCAGCAAAGGGTGTGTTGGCCAGAAAATATGAGTTTAGAAAAGAGAGCAAATAAGTCAAAGGAAAAGGAACTAGAGTTGGGTCCCAGGGATCCAAGGACTATGTCAACAAGACAGGTTAGTTAGCCTGCAGTCATTCTAGGTTAAAGAAACTGAGTGTTAGGAAAGCTAAGGTATAAAGGCAGGAATTCACCAGCCTCTTCAAGGAATAGTGTGACAATCCTTCACAAAACAGATATCCACATGGGTGCTTAGCCACACAGCACAGATTCAACACAGTAGTCTCTTCAACAAAAATGGAAACCTACGGCTTGCTCTGGGGAGTTGTTGGAAATCTGCATTCTGTGTTTTGGGTTTTGCAGCTTGAAGCAGCTTGTGAGACACTGTATTCATTGTTTAGTGTGCTGGTCCTGAAATCCTACATCTCTAGCTCGCTCTGAGATGACACAGATGCTGTAGGTCCATGGACCATACTCTGAATAGCGAAGCACTAGAACGACTCTCATGCAGCTGATGTGATTCCTGTCTATTACTAGATTTTTGACTAAACATCCATGACAGAATTCTTGCAATAGAGGAATATATCTTGCAAAATGTATACTATGATAACTACATGATCGACTTCTGCATGCTGGCTCAAGGGTGGGTAGCCAACTGTTCATCCCCTAAATGTATAGTTTAATCAGAGAAATGATCAAGCCTTTTTATGGACTACAACAGAAGTCAGCACACAGCTGCCCAAGGGCCAAATGCAGTCCATCACCTATTTTTATAACTAAGGTTTTTATTGGAGCACAGATATTTACACACACAGAAACACATGTATGTTGTCTACGGTTGCTTTTACACTACAGTGTCAGAGGTAATTAGTTGCTGAACAGACCATCTGTCCCCCAGAGCCTAAAATATTTATCATCTGACCCTTTCCTGAAGAAGTTTGCTGAGCCTTTGGCCTGTAAGCCTGAGAATACATTTTCTGAGGATCTCAGTTTCCCTCACATAATCTGCCCTTTAAGTTTCAGCTCTGAAACCCAAATATCCAGAACATTGCTTAGAAAGAGGTGAAAGTTCTCCCAAATTCTTTTGCAAGAGAAAGCAGACTTACCCAGGAAATTTGGCCCATGGCATCCGTCTGCCAAAGGAGATCTGAGCCCTAAAGACTCACATGAAACTCTGAGCAAACCCAAACTATTTCAGAACATCTGTATCCTCAATGCTGGGGACAAGCAGTGTGAGACCACCGTGCTGGCTCAGGCAGAGAAGTCAAAGGAAAGGAGACTCCAAACTGCAGGTATGGGGTGCTGCCCACCATTCCAGGACACAGACTGAACTTCGTGGTCTGGCCCACCTCCCTTGATAGAAAGCCTGTTCTCCTGAGCAGCTATGGTTCAGATCAGTTGTTGTCTACTTCAGCCTTGACATAGAATTAGGGATGCATCAAAAACACAGGAAGTCAATCCTCGCCAACTTCCTGGAGAATCTGAACCCCGCCCGAAGGTAGACATTAATGGGACAGACGCCCAGCCTGTGGCATTGGCTTAAATTTGTGGATATGAAGATCAGAAGAAAATGAGAAGGGTTGCACAGCGCGGAGGGATAAGTACGAAAGTAAGGTGCCCCGAAGAGTTTGGCACAAGGGGAAGCAGAGGGCTTCTGAGAGTTAAACTACAAAATCAACAGAAAATGGATCAGAGTGAAAATATGAGAAGTCACGTTACAGACTCAGAAGAGGTCTGTCAGGCCTGTTGAAATTTAGCACTAGCCCAGAGGAAATTAGCGGCATGTTGAAAGGGGCACACATGTGTGGCCACAAAAGGCTGATCAGCAACCCGGCACAGGACCAGAGACGCGGTAGGTTAATGCTGGTGGCGTCCTCTCTGATCAAGCCAGAGGAGAGAAAGAACCTGGGGGACGGGGCTTGGTTCGCCCCTCTGAGGATTTCCTTCTTTCTCCCTCCTTCCCTCTTCTCCCGCTTCCTCTTTCCTTCTCTCCCATGCCCCTCTTCTTCCCTTCTTTCTCCTTCCCACAAATGTGTATCAACTGTGTATTTACATGCGTCTAGGAATACACTCACGGGAAGCATGGGCGTCTGATGAAGGAGGCAAACATTAACACAATAATGGTGCGTGGAACACATGGCCGCTCTGAGGCAGGCATGGGGTGAACGCCGGGAAGCAAGAGACAAAGTGTCACTCCACCTTGTCCGCTTTGCACTCACTGTGCCTCCTGTCCAGAAAATTTCCCCCAGATAGTCTCAAGGTATCTCACTTCCTTCCGGAACTCCTCAGACACGTCCATGAGCCCTTCCCTTCCTGTGTGCAAAATAGCAGCTCCCACCTCTCTCATGGCTCTGGGTCACCCACGAGGCCTTCACCACAGTTATTCCTTGCTGATGTGACAGTGGCTGATACGTGTGTGGGTATGTGGCTCACTCTCTTCTAGAGTTTGTGTTCTCTATTGTACATCTATCTTCACAGAGGGCTAAAATGTAATCACCCTGAGATGACAGCTCTTGTTTGGTCCACTGGTCTACTTTAACCCTAGTGCCCTTAGGACACACAGGCACATGTTAATTAAAAGCCTGTGTCACACAGTTTTCTTTTTTTGATTTTTTCCCCAAGAGTAGTAGAAGTAAAGTAGGCTGAAGGAGAAAATCCACTCCAGGAAGACCAGAGCAGGAAAGCAGGCCTCAGGGGAGAGAAAGCAAGCATGAAGCCAGGGAGATGAGTTAAATCATGTCGGGCTTTACGGAACACGTTATTTCTTTCCTTTTTATTTCAAGAGCAATTCAAAACCACTGAAGGTTTTAAGCCGAGATGACATGCTCAGATTTGCATTTTTAAAATGTCATCCTGGCTACTTATTGGATGTTGGATCAGAGCTATCAGCAAAATGCCATAAAGCATTTGACTCATGAAGCAAACTTCCCATTCTCTGACTCTGCTAGCCGAACTCCTCTGATGAGAGTTTGCCTTTCTAGAACTTGACAAAAAGAGACTTTGAGGTGCACTTTCTCATGTGCGTGAAGGCTATGTGAACCCACAGAAAGCAGGAAATGCACGTTCAGTGTTATCCGTCAGTCTCTCTGACTCAGGTTCTATGAGTCCCTCCCGGGAGAATGATGCTGCCTCTGGGGGCTGAGGAGCCAAGTTCTCCAGCAGTGGAGCTCGGAGTCAGCCTTGGACCTCAGCCAGTAGGCCAGGTCAAATGTCGGATGTGCAGCCCGTTGGTACCCACCAGCAGGCCAGCCCCAGAACTCCCCAGTCTCTAGTCCTGCCTTCCAGGCCAGTCTTTAATTCCAAATCAGGACTTCTGGGACTCATTTGAAACTCTGAGCAGTATGTTTCTCAGGCTAGCCAGTGTCTGACCTCAGGAAACGGGCAGCCATGTTGAAGGAAGAACAATGTCTTGATAACTCTGGGTGTTTGTGGAGGGACACCGAAGGAGAATCTACAATGGTCACTGTTCAGAAGGCCCTTTCAATGCTTCCCTGAGTGTGGCTGGTACACCGGCTGCATTTCATGTTACCCAAGAAAATGAAGTGTGAATAGATGATCTGCAAAGTAAACAAATGTTCTCCCCATGCAATCGCATCCCACCAAGTTTGTTCTGTCCAGACATCTAATGAAGGCTGCCACTGCATGGCTTCTTAGGGTTTCCAGCATCTACTCCAAAATGATCCTGAAACCAAAACCTTCTAGATCAGCAGGTCAACTGCATGGTCTCCTATGCAAACAAAACAAAACCATTCCTATTTTGCCAACTTGACATCCATGTCTGTGCTTTTTTACTCTCTGGTTTCTAAGAGAGAAAGCTACTTCCTCCAGGAATCAGTGTTATAACATGAGTCCTACTCTTGGCTTTGCTTCTAACTAGCTAAGACAGCCAAGCTTTGGTACATGAGTTTCATTAGTTTAATCATTCAAAACCTTTGACTCTTTACACAATGCCAGGCTGCACGCTATGTTTTTAAAGAAATAAAGGTGCATAGGAGAAATCCTTCCCCCCAAGTTCCTCTGGGGAGAGAGACAAGAAAAGCAAGTGGTATGACAAACAGCAGCACAGTAAGTACTATAGCAGGAACATCTACAGGGTATTAAGTGGGCTTAGAGGACGACACAGCTCGGCACTAAGGCAGCTAGGAAGGCATCCAAGAAGCAGAGGCAGCAGAACTGAGATTGAGAAGCATCAGAGTTCACCAGAGAGTGTAGCAATGTCCTTGGGGCCTGAAGATTACAAGCAAAGAACATGATATGAGCAATAGAGCTGATGTAAGAAAACAAGCGTATTGGTGAGCAAAGCTGCAAATCTGAGTGAGAACCGAGGATGTGGTGAGTTGCATGAGACATGGATGGGAACAAAGGCAGAGAACATCACATCTCCCGGCACTCAGGACCCTGGATGTACTGATGTCTCTCACTGCCAACACCTGAAACTCCCTCTCTGAGATATTTCTCTGGTCTCAGAAGCATGTTCTACCATTTGTGGGTGAATTAAAGTGCTGCGATGTCAAAGCCACCAAGAGCAGCCATGCACCAATGATGGATTGTCGCTGGCTGATCAATGCCCAGGGAGTCCAGCTGTGGAACAGTTTCTGCATAGCTCCTAAGCACACACTTCAGCCTTCTTCCTTTTCCTCTCTCACTCCCCAACCTGCCTAACATCCCTTCTGGGCCCTTCCCAAACAAATTCTTTACACAAAAATCTTCAGCCTACTTTGGGTTTCTCTCCGCATTCAGTGCAAGGAATTGATTTGGTAATATGTACACCAGGCGTCACATCGCATTTACTGAGCTGTTCACCTCCAAGCAGCCCACAGTGAAACAAAGGTAGAAAGAAGGTTTAGACAACAGCCCCCGTACTGTGAAGATATAGCAGCAACATGCAACACAAAGGTGGTAAAGTTGGTTGTCTGATTTTAATGGTGACAGATAATTTAAGAGCACAAACGCCAGCTCAGGGCATGATGAGAAAGGTAGACAGTAGGTGGTCTCCATGGCAACATGTAAAGAGACCTAAATTTCTGCAACTTAAAAGCAGATGATGCTGAAGGCCAGGCCCAGGAACTGGCACTGTAAGAATCGCAGAGTAATAAAGAGGATAGAGCTCACGGAATTAGCAAATTCCTTACATGGGAATCAGGACTCCAGAGGGAAGGAATTGGACCTTGGGAACAGGAATGAGGGTATATGGAAGGATAACCTGGAAACATTCAAGGCTCTGATGCCCCTCAGTGCTCCAGACCAGCAGGGGATACAGAGTCACTCTCCGTGGCCTGGAGCCCAGGCAATGCCCACATTTGAGATGGTCTCACGGTCAGATGACCTCCCCATCCTCAGGTCTGCCCTTCCCCATCCTCAGCACGCCAAGAAGGGTAGAAATGTATCTGACTAATTAGAAGATTTATTGTGAGATTAATGTTTAGCGTATTTGCACACAGTTAAAAGACCCCTTATATTTTCAAGTATTTTATATAAAAAATACTTGATTTTTAGAGGTTTAAATACAAAAATTATGCCCCTGCATTTTTATTTACTTAATAAAGATAGAAAGGGGACCAAACAGATAAACCCAGCTTTGGTGAATTTTTTCTTTTCTTTTCTTTTCTTTTCTTTTCTTTTCTTCTTTTCTTTCCTTTTCATACCTGGTCTCACTACGTTTTCCAGAAAGATCTCAACTCTTGGACTCAGTGATTCTCCTGTCCCAGTCTCCCAAGCACCAGAAGTGGAGGTATGTACCATCATGCCAGTTAGGATGAGCTTATTTTTCAAATAGCTAGTGTATTAATATCAAACATATCAAAATTGCAATTACTACGGAAAATTCTTTCTGACAGCACTGACTCTCGATGGGTCAGATGTATAAGACTGAATCTCAGCATGACCAAGCAGTTCACTGACCGTGACAGCCACCCAGGGCCTTGAACCAAGGAGTCCTAGGAGATATCGAACAGGCCATGGATGCTTCAGAGGCAGCATAGACAGCAGCTAACATACAAAAAGCTTCCCTTACATACCAAAATATAAACACGAAAATATAACCCTCAATATTCAAAACTAAGAGCAAGCCAATATGAAATCGGCAAAATATTTGAATATGTTTTGCCGAAGAAAAAAACTGAAGTCACAGAGGAAGATGATCAATATTACTAGTCACCAAGAAGTGCAAATCAAATCACAGTGAGATACCACTGCACTCTTTCAGAAATAGCTAAAATTTAACAAGCTGCCCATACCAAATATCAGAGAGGCTGAGATGGAACCAGAACCCTCATGGAACAATCACTTGAGAAAATTCTAGTACTTTCTAAAAAATGTAACTGAACACACATCCGTTGTCATGCAACCATAATAAATGCTACCGTAATAGTTGTAATAGTCTTCAGTGTTTGAACAAGAGAAAAGAGATCATGTGACCATTCAAAGATCTGTACATGCATTTTTAAAGCAGCATTATTTGTGAGAGCCAAAATCTGTAAACAGCCTATAGGTCCATCAACAGCTGAAAGGACAAAAAAAAATAAAATAAAATAAAATCATGACATTTCCTTAAAACTGGAATTTACCCAGCAATAAAAATAAATGAATTTTGAATATACACAGTATAGACCACTTTTAATATAATCACATTAATTGTTTTATGTAGAAGAAATATGGCTATGCTTACCCCCAGACAAAGAGCAGGCTGGTTTTCAATTGCTAACTAGCATAAAAGTCCCAGATCCATGATCTTCATCTGAGTTACAGTGCTCATGTCTGTCTGATGCCCTTCACACTGTTATCCAGAGGATCTGAGTAGGCGTGGGGGCAGGAGCAGAGATAACCCATGGCCCCAGGGGGATGAGGCCCTTCTCACAAGGCTGCTGATGGAATTATCCCCACTGCTGAAGAGTCAGTCTGTTGGCATTAGATACCAACACTGAATCCTTGACTTCGTACCATCTCTCCGGGAAACCAACCATCCATTTGTCGGCAAGTCGATTACATCAGACTTCATTCTAGAACTGGCACTGATTCATCTTAACCAAACTTGGTAACATTCTGGGTATGGGTCTTCTTTTCCTGCCTACAGTGTCTTGGCCAGAGTAGCATATATCACATCAGGCAAAAGACTCACTTTGAGACAAAAAATATATGGACTATGTACATAGCGAGTTAACTTGTCCTACCATAGTGCATCATCTGGAAAGCACTGCTGGCCTGGAATAACCTCGGAAGGAGTAGCTCATACACCAGCATGGAAATTGCCATATGGAATTACCCTTCACAGTATGGCAGATGCTTGTTCCCAGAAGCCAGCATTCTAACAGACAGGAGTCTGAGAATTCACGGATGGGAACAAAGGATGGGGAACAATTTCTTCCAGGGATTACTAGGGTGATTGGTGCTTCTCATTTTCATGATTTTAGGGGGGTTACGTCTACAAGCAGATGTGGTAATCCTTCTAACCTTGAAGTTGAACCCACTACTGCCTGATCACTTGAAACTGTCTATGGTCAGGGACAAGTAAAGACTGCTAAACTACCCACAGCAATTAACCCTATTTATTGCTAGAAGAGAAGGTTCTGCCACACACGGTGTACAGAACTCAGAGGATCATGGTGACACCTCAGTATTTCCAGACTGTTAATAAACATGAGCCCTTGATTTCTCAGACCGGCCAGCAAGAATAACAAGGAAATTGAAACACCCAGGAATGAAGGTCAGGGTTACCCTATAGATCAGACAACCTAGAAAAACATCAGAGTATTCCCAGAATAATAGATATCAGAATGAATAGTAGAGAAAGAAGATGACAAATACTATTAGCAGTTTCAGGACCATCTACAGTGGTGGGTACCATAGTTTATGCCATTAATTCTCTTTATTTTTAACAGAAATTGTGATCACCCACCACACTGAAGTATCAGTAAAGGGACAGAACAAAACTTAGCATGGGTCACTAGTGGATCCTGAGACAAGGTGCCCCACTGTAACGCCATTGGGCCTTGCCCCCATGCCACTGTGTGGGTCACCGAGTGCACATGGCTCCTTATCACAGGCTCCGGTTATCGGCCCGAGGGCTCTGCATGCAGTGCCGCACAGGAGGCAGGACTAGAATACCTGGCGAATAAACCTCCAACAACAGAGGCACCCAAAGGTGGGCAGGAAAATGTCTCAGGCCCCTGGCCCCCCAAATACAACAAACCTGAGGCATCCCCCTCTGGTATGGCAGAGGTCCCCCACAGCATGGCACACCAGCTGCCCGCCACGGTGACCTCGTGAATCAGCCCCATGCCACCCGAATTCCCTCCTAGCTTTTCTTTCCCATGAGGACCACGCAAAGAGTACAAAGGCAATAGTTCTTTATTTTATTTATTATTTACTTATTTTATTATTTTTGTGGGTGTGCGTGTGGCTCCAGGGACTGAACTCACAACCTCACGCCTGCCAGGCAGGTGCTTATGCCGCTGAGCTAAATCCCCAACTCACTTCTAAAGTTCTGTACTTTGAAAATTTAAGACTCCATCCTGGAGAGTTTTCCTCTCCCAAGTCTCCTGTCAAAATAAGCCCATCTCACTTCCCCCACCTTCTCTGCACGGGAAATGTGGATGAGGTGAATGTGGATTTATTTTGCTTTCCAGTTGTTTCAGAAGCACTGGTCTCTCCATCCCGACACCTTCACAAGCCGTACCATCGAAAGCAGTGAGTTTCCAAGTATTTTGCTCTCAAAGTTATAATAACCTCACCCAAGTACTCACCACAATCCCGTGAAGTAGGTTCCATTATTCTCGTTCTTGCCGCGTAGAAGCGGGACCGAGACTCGGCGAGATGAAGTCAGCTCCCGAGGGCACTCTGCTCGCAAGTGGTAGTGCCGGGCTTTGAACTCAGCCGCTCTCTCTTCTTAACCGTTATCCCCTACCACTTCTCAAGAACTACTTTAATCACATTTTTGCTTCAGGAAAACCTTGTTTTGAACCATTTTTCTATAGAAAATATTGAGCCTTGAATTACCTAACTTCACTAAACATTAATCTATTTTCTATTTCTAATTAACCAAAGAGATGTAGAACTTCCAACTATAAAGTTGCACTACAGTGATAACTAGATAACTGATCCCTATAAAAGCTATTCTTTGAATGAATGAATAAATAGAAAAACTTGCTTGTATAATTTTAGCCAAAATTAAATACACTTGACATTTAAGTTAGCCTCTGCATGCTGGAAGTAGGTAGTTTTGTGTTAGTCTATTCCAAAAATCAAATATCAAAAATAAATTCAATGAACCTTACTATCACCTCCTGGGCTCCAAGTGGTCCAAGGATTCCAAACGATAACTCCTTACCCACTGAACTGTTTTTTAATAGCTTGAGTGGAGTTGTTGTTTTGTCATTTTTGTCTTTTGTTCTTCTGGAGAGCTTCAGGTCTCTTTGCAAAGAACAAAATAGATTTTCCAGGAATATCTGGGCCACAGTTGTTAGGGACGGGGCATTTGAACTACCTTGAACTCTTCTTGGTACAACTGATTTCTCACTTGTCTCTGTAGGCTACAACTAAAATGATCACTTAAAAATATAAATTAAATCTTGTTCTATCACTTTCCTACATAAGATCCTCATAGGGTTGCCAATGTTTAGGTAAAAATTAAACCTAAGATCTTTGCCATGGAGTCTCATTCTCCAGAAGACCTACTTTCCAAGCAAAATACTGTGTGATATTTTTTCCCTTGGAAAGTTGAATGACTGCCAGAAAATCCATAGCATTTTGTAGAGTTTTCTATCAAAAGATCTTACTCCTCACTTAATTGCCCATTAGAAGTTCACCAGTCCACTCGTGGAAGCAGAAATGTCAATAGATCTCTTAGTGCCTCAACTTAAATGTGAGTTGACTACTAAGAATTAACAAGCATTTTAGGAAAGCTTCCAACACAAAAGAAAAATACCCAAGCAAATGAATGGAACTGTACTTGAAATCCTCATGATTAAGGAAAGATACTATCTCTATCACAAAAGGGAGGATTCCACAGGAAAAAAGAAGCAAACAGATAAGGGGAAACACTCTTGGTAATCAAAAGTAGGCAAAATAAAACCTTCAGTAGGAATTTTAGAAGAAAGAGTCAAGGAAATTTTTGAGAAAGTCCACAAAAGAACAAAGAGAAAACAGGAAAAGGAAAAAAAAAAAGACAGAAAGAAAAGAAAAGAAAAAGGGAAAGGAAAATGAATAGGAAAAGAAGGGGACCAAACAGGAGATTCAATTGTTTTTTCTTTTAGAGACTTTATTTGTCATTAGCCCACGTTTGCAGTGTGCAATGTTTGCATTCCCGGGCAGAGTGGGTCCGTGGAGCAAACACACCCCGTTCCTTTTCCACTGCCTTCCTCCCTCCTTGCCTCACCTGCATCTCTTGATCTCCTTCCTATTTGAGAAAAATCTCTGCCTGCTTCCTGGTATCTGTCTTTTATTTTGCTCTTTGTTTATCTTTTAGTTTTCTTATATAGGAGAAACCGTGTGATATTTAAGCTCGTGTGTCTGATTTATTTCACTTAACAAGATGTCAAGATGCATCCATCTACCTACAGATGACTCAACTTTATCCTTCTTTGAGGCTGAGCAGTACTCCACTGTGTTTAACGAGAGAGTAAAACACAGAAGGCATGGATTTATCTGAGAAAGGATACGTGAAAGTTTCCCAGAGCTGAAAATCATAAAAGAAAAAGAAGTAAATCTTTATTCACCTGACCCAAGAATTTAACAACTAGTGTCCAAAATTAAAATGCCGAAAGTCGTATGTTATTTAGAAATGTGGGCATAAACACCAAAATCAACAGTCTGGGAGTCAAAATGAATTCCTCTGGACAGTGGATCTGGAGAGTAGAGACAGATAAGTAAGGGTAGGGCAAGTGATGGCAGATTGCACAAGTATACTACAGGGTGTCTTAAAATATGCACGCGTGTTACTTCATTAAAGTATAAAAATAGAGCTGGAGCTATGGTAGATACATGATTTTTAAATGACACTTTATCCTAGGCATGATTTCTGTCCATGAATATTGGCCTTTGGTGGCATCTTTCCAGAATGTCTCTCTGGGTACGCTCAGGAACTCATGTGGCTGTCACCTGCAGTGGCTTTTACATGACTGTCATGTAGGTGACCAAGCGATGTGCTGTAGGAATTGGTCCCTTTCACAGGATTCTCTGTAACCGTAAGTGTGGCAGTTCGGGCGAGGGTCCTGCAGGGAAATGTAAGGAAAGCGCGCCCCACCCAGGCTGGCGTGGCTTCGGTCTCTGTTTCGTGTCTTCCCCGGACTCTCTCTTCTAAAATTCCTACTGAAGGTTTGTTTTGCCTACTTTTGATTACCAAGAGTGTTTCCCCTTCTCTGTTTGTTTCTTTTTTCCTGTGGAATCCTCCTTTTGGTGATAGAGATCATACCTTTCCTTAATCATGAGGATTTCAAGTACAGTTCCATTCATTTGCTTGGGTATTTTTCTTTTGCATTGGAAGCTTTCCTAAAATGCTTGTTAATCCTTAGTAGTCAACTCATATTTAAATTGAGGCACTAAGAGATCTATTGACATTTCTGCTTTAAGAGTGGACTTGTGACTATTAAAAAGCTGGGTCAAGTGTTTGGGCCCTTAGGGACATTGTTTTTTAATCTCCCCCCACCCCAGAAGTGTTGACTGATGGTGGGCAACACCACACTTCATCCAGGAATAATACCTGGAAGTTACCCAGCAAGTGCTTAGGAAAAGACAGGGGAGGCAAGGGAAATGGGACTGAGGGGAGGATTCCGGGGAAGAAAACAAATTTTTAATACCTAAGATGCCGAGAAAGTAATAATGATCCAGTTGTGGGAAGTTGTGTCTACATATAGAAACAGTCTGAGGGTTTTGACATACAATCTGTAGTTACTGAGCAAATACCCAGTATGAACTATAGAAAATAAATAAATAAGCAGTAACAAATGCCTGGAAGTACCTTGAATTCTCATCTGGGACACAGCACTGATGAAACCAATAGAAAACAAATGTATAGCTACAGCATGATTTCGTTCAGGTCATGATCCCCACAGGACTCACGACCTTTCACACAAGCCAGAAATTAACCAAAAAAGAACCATCAAAATAATTTAAAAAAAAGAGTTAAACTCGAGTCATAATTCCTGTATGCTATCTTTAGAAAATACTTTCCATCTACTGTTTTCTCAGTTACCAATTACTAGCTGATAGGAAATTTTTATTATTTTCTCCACATATGTAAGAAAGACTCGGAGGAACTGATCTGTAATTCTGATTCACGCAGACAGGGGAGCCTGGAAACAGGACTGTTTCACTCCAGACTTACATCTCCTTACTTATTGGAGATACTTCTGAAGATCATTAAAGTATGGGACAATGGAGATTGTAGGGAGGCTTTGAAGCTGGAAATTGATCACATGTGTGGGGCTAAAGCAAGGCCAGCCCGGAAAACACCGAGAGCCCAAAACAAGCTACATAAACAAGCTGTTTCAGCACCAAGAAGGCAAGGGACCCAGGCCCACCAGGCAAACAAGTTGCTAGGCAGTGGGGTTGAAATTGATATTCTTCTTTGGAGGGTATAAATAAATGTGCTACACTGGGTGAGCAGTACCTTCTCTCGCATCAGGAGAGTAAGGGCTCCACCTGACCCCAGCTTTGTGTCTGCTTTATTTTCTCATCCTTTCACAGTCCTTCACCCCAAGGACCTCAAGAGTCACGTGGGTCATGCAGGAAATGAGAGTTGTTACACGGAAGGAAAAATCAACCTGAGCTGAGATGGGTGCGGAAGGGTACAGAGGACTCAGCACTAAGGAGTCTGACCTGGACGGGCCTGCAGGAGGCTGAGTGCTTGTGGGGTTTGGTGCCTGGTGGAGTGGGGTGCAGATTATAGCTCTGCAAGCCCACACTCAGATTACACACCCATCATCTCAGAATGCGCAGAGGCTGAGGCAAGAGGATGCTAAGTTTGAACCCAGCCTGGCCAGACTTAGTGACTTAGTGAGACCCTGACTCAAATTAAAGAAAAAAAAAATTAAAGGTCTGGGGACATACATAGCTCAGTGCAAAGGCCCTGGGTTCAATCCCCAGTACTATGAAAAAATAAATTAATAAAAACATAAACTAAATAATAAAAATAAACCCTGCAATGTACAAAGGTCACGGAAGAGCAACGTTCCCAGCCTCCACATGCCAGTCTATAAGGTGGGCTGACTGCCGTGGCGAGGTTTCCATGATGCAGCACGCTATCAAGAGCGTCTGTGGCAAATTTGTCTCCATTGCCCTGATTGGGGCAGAGTTGCTGACAGTCCTATCCATCAGTCCCAGAGCCACCTCACAGCAGGAGGTGTGGGCTCACCGGCTTCTGAAGGCTTCTCTGGGCTGTCATTTGGTCCAGCTCAGTTCATCCCAAACCCTCAGTGCATCTCCAGGAAACTGGCTGAGTCTGGCCTGTGCGCTTTGGCATCCTGGACCACAGAATCCCTGCAGGCAGAGAGGACGATGGAAAAGTACCCAGCCTGACCTCCAGCATGCAGCTTCCTGCTGCCAAGATCCACCTCTCACTGGCTCTGAGTCACTGGCAGCACATTTCCCTCCCCTGTGGCCATCCGCCCAGCAGGCCAGCTGGGCACTGGGCCACTTCCCTTGGATGCCCCGAGTGCCCAGGTGGAGGCTGGGCTAAGGAGGAGGCCGCGCGCCCACGGCGGCAGCAGCCCCAGGGCTCCGTCCTCCTCGGCCACCAGGGCCCAGCGGGGCCTGCCCTCCAGTCACTCGAAGACCCAGACCAGAGGGGTCCCAGGCTGGACGCAGAGGCACCAGTGCCGCCTCATGACCAGGGGAGACCCTAGAGCCCCCAGCTGGCCGAGGAGGAGCCCCAGATGCAACCTGGGAAGCTGTTCACGAGCTGGGACCACTCTGCGACCCAACAGCGTGGTTCTCCATAACCGGCCTTGCTGCTCTCTGTTTTCCAGAACGACCCTCTGCTGTAACCGAGGTGCTGGTGGAATGTCACGGGGGCCCTACTTACATGGGTGAGGAGCGCTGTACAGGTGTCGATCCATGTGCTCGTGTTTCGCAGGTAGTGAACTGTTACATGACACTTTATTATAACTTAGGAGTTTAAAAGTGTCTACTCCAGGAAGCCGGGTAGCTGAAGGTGGCTTCTCTATGACAGGAGGATGGAGGTCCCAAGCAGGGCTGTTCGCCTGGATGGAGAGGAGCTCACTACTCTCGGGAAATAAAATAAGTGCACAGCATCTAATGAAAGAAGCAAGCATCAAATACCACTTTCTTTAACTTTGTGATCTTGCCTTACTAGAGAATTTGAAGGGGAGGAGGAAGCATGAGTCCTTTCCAACTATGTTTTGCGAACTATTCCTAGTCTAATATGCTGTCCTTCATTGACCATAGTTCAGAAGACCCTATTACGATGTTTCTAATTTAAGGAAATAACATTTTTCTGTACAAACACAATTTGACATTATTAACTGTGGCTTATTTGATGATTCATGAGAAAAAATAAAACTTCTCTGATATTTCTCAACTAGATATTAATTTCCAACTCCTAAACACTTTTTTTTTTCCCTTGAAATATGCCTGACCCTCAAACAGCTTCCTGGGCCACATTCTTTGCTAAAATATAGCTTGTTTTCCTGCTTTCAAAAAATGGGGGAAATGCCTAAGTCCATGCAAATGATCCAAGACAATGAATTCTTACCATTGGAACCAAGAAAGTAATGAAAAAAGAAAAAAACCCTAAGAATTATATGATGACACCTAAATGTGATATCCTTATTACACTGTAATATACACTAAATTCAGACAACTAAAATCTGCATAGCTCTGTAGTCCTTTAATCTGACATATTTTGCCTTCCATGTTTGGGAAATAGAGTCCGAAGGTCATAAAAGATGCTGTCTGGGTGTCAGACATGATGGCACATGCCGGTCATCCCAGTTTCTAAGAAGGCAACTTTTAAATTTTAAAAATTGCTGTGGATATGCTCAATAATCCCTGGGTTCAATATCCAGTACCAAAAAAAAAAAGTTACCTCCTTGAGGTTCTTAGCTTCCAGAATGTTTTCATTTCAACCTTCAGCGGCTCAATCTCATACAGCTACTGTGCTCCCCTTCCTTTCGTATTCCTGGAGCGCCCCAAGGACAGGGTCCATCTTCCTCAGCTTTGTGTCAACCACGTCCCCATGAAATAAGCTCCACTCCAATGGCTCTGTGAAAATCTACAGAACCCGTAAAACGGTCTTTCCTAACCCAAATAAATCCTGCAGCAGAGCAAGAGTCTCAGGATGTCCATTAAAAAGAAAGAAAAGAGAATGTGGGTATTTGTGAAACAGTATAAACAATTCAACCATCAATCAGGAATCATAACGGTCCAGAGCCCCCCAGCCTGCAGACATCCACTTCACTGAGATTTTCTGTTCCCTGCAGAGGAGGCCGCGGGATGCGGAGGAGGCTTCTCCCCCGGCCCGCGGCCCTGGAAAGGAGGCCTGCTCTGGTTCACTGGCTAAAAGCACTGTTTACCAGGCATCAACAATCCTCTCTACTTAGTCACCTCGGAGCCATCTCCGTCGGATTACCACGTCCTGCTGCACTTCGTAAGTGTTCTTCCGTCACCGACACATTGCCATCCTCCCTGATACTTCCATGGCATCACTTGACTCCGCTCAGGTAAAAACGAGCGAGCTACAGCTTCCCCCGCGGGGTTCCCTCTGGTCCACGGGGCGTGGGGCTGCCGGTGTGGTCACTCGCCACTGCCACCGCGGCCCGGGAAACTCGGCCCGGCTGTGTGCAGCCCGGGCCCACGAGGCGTGCGCAGGCCTTTCCCATCGCCTAGCTCAGTCCTCACCGCAGCGCCTCCGCCTCCTCACTCAATCAGCAGCTGCCTCTCAGTCGCATGGTATTTTTTCGCGTGTTTCCACACTGAAGTCCACTCGGCCGCTCCTCGTGCTGCCCCCACAGCCGCCCTCCCACCAGCCCGGGGAGAACCACGCACCTGCTTCTCGGCCCTTCGGGGGCAGAAATCGGAGAGCCGCCGCTTCTCCGTTCTCTGCGATCTGGCCCAACACTAGAAAGTGCCTATAAATATCAACTAATACTTTGTTATTTTCTTGCTCCCTGGAAAATGATATAATTTCTCTGTTTGTATCTGGTGTTCTATAAAAGATTGGCCAGATCAAAAAAAAAAAATCTGTGGTGCAAGAAAAACAGCTTGATAAATTAGCGGCAGAAAGATAGATTCAAGTTGTGTTTAACAGAGATGTGACATTGGATGTAAGGACATCTGAATTTCCATTTTCTCACCTGTGAAATGGGGGTACCAAGGTTGGAAAAGCAGGGGGGTAAGAGTTAAATGAGGCCTCACCCTAGAGGTCATATATTTAACATTTTGACTGATATTGGGGAAATAACGTCTCCAATTGGAGAAGTGTTAGAGCTACAGCAAGACAGCAGGGTTAGAGATCTCAACACACAGTAGTCGTGGCAAAACTTCTAGAGATCAAGGGCCCGAACAGCAACCCTGAACCTACGTATTTATCACCAAGTGCCAACCAAACCTGCAACGAAACCTGAATTCTGAGGTTTCTCTTTAGAAAAAGTAACTCATTCATTAAAATCTGTTGTTTAAAAAAAAAAAAGAAAGAAAAGAAAAATCAAAAACAAATATTAAACATGAATGCCTTAGGTTTGCCACCACTGATGTAGAGGATAGCCATTCACCACCCATTTTAGTATTATTGTAAAAAGAATTTGTTGAGGTTAAAATTTGAATTCTTAAGAAGGGAATAGTTGCAGTGTAAGTAAGACATCTCAGTAGGTCTTTTAGAGAATAAAGACAAAGCCTATCATAGAACAGCAGAAAACAATGACAAAAATAACCACTCAGAAAGAGAAAGAAACTGAAAATCAAAGATAGGAAGACAGAGCTGGAGGAAGAGGATAGAGAGTGAGGAGACTACAGCACCGCGCAAAACGCTGTAGACTGAGTCAGCCAATGTGGCCAAGCAGATTTTTGAAGGAGAAAAATGAGAAAATGTCCAACAATCAACTTGGTTAGTTTTGTTTTCTGATGTACCTGCTGCACTCATGCAGCCTAATTGCTCCATGGGGCTCCAGAGGAACTCTTCATGATTTGAGCTTTGTGGGGAAATGATTGAGGACTTTGGAGAGTAGAGGTAGGATCTCCCCCTAAAGTCACACTCCAGGCAGGGCATCTGGATGTGCTGAAATAATCCATGTGTGAGGGCAAGAAGTGTGGCAGTATAGATCTAAGTTTAGATCTAAGCTCCAATATTCAGAGGGTGGCTTTGGGAGTCGGATCATGGGGGCTCTAACTTCATCTGCAGATAACCCACTGAAGAGACAGCCCTTCCACGGCCCCACTGGAGGATACTGGACATTTAGGACAGGTGATGAGACATGGTCTTGTGGACTACATCTTGTTCCTAGCCCCTTCCTTTTGGGGTCTCCCCCAGCTGCCTCGTCCTTCCACCATGGTGTTTCCGTGTCACCACAGGCCCAAAACAAGGGAACTGGCCAACCATGAGCCCTGACACCAGGAGCCAAAATAAATCTTTCCTCCTTTAAATCGATATTATCAAGTATTTTGTCACAGTGATGAAAATATGACTAATATGGGGATTTAGACCTGAAGAATAAAGTTCCCATGGAAGTTTGCAAGACATTTAAAGGAGGTAATCACCTTCCCATAAAATGGGAAAAGACCTCCTTGGCACTGTTATTGAGATCAAGATTGATGAGCTATTTCTCTAAAGTTGATAGTAAATTTTCTAGGCTTTGAGTTGTGATCTCTGTTGCAATTACTGAACTCTACAATATAATACAATGCAGGCACAGCTGACACGTGAATGAAGGGTTTTGACTGTGTATTAAAAAAAAAAAGACTCCATTTTTAAAAATAAACTGTAGACCAGGGATCAGCAAACTACCTTCCACAGACCAAATCCTGCCAGCCTCCTTCTCACATGTGGTCTTATGAGCTAAAAATATATTTGACATTTCTAAGTGAGTACATTTTAAACAATAATAAAAGTATCTACATGATACCTACTGTTTTGCTTCTTGTCCTGCAAAACCTAAAACACTGACAATCTGGCCTTTAAGAAAAGGTCACGCTATGGACTGAAGGACAGTGCTTCATCAGAATTCGTATGCTGAAATCCTACCCCACAATATGTTGGAACTGGGAGTGAAGCCTTCTAGAAGTAATTGGGTTAGGATGGTGGGACCCTCTGCCATGGAGTCTGTGCCCTTTTGAGAGGGAACCCAACAGAGGTGATGCTCTCCTGAACAGGTGAGAGGACAAAGAGAAGATGCCACCTATGAAACAGGAAGTGAGTCCTCATTAGAAAGTGGCCACACCTTGACCCTAGTCTTCTCGGTCTTCAAAACTACAAGAAATAAATTTCTATGGTTGATGAAACTCTGGTCTCCGGAATGGAATTAGTGATAGATGATTTGCCAATACCTGCTCTTAACTGCAAGGACCCACTGATGTCTGAATTTCATGTGCATTACATCACATTTCTATCCCTTGTGCTAAGGCTCAAAGTTAAAATTTGAGGGGAAAATACAGAGGGAAGTTTCTTATGAACTCATAGAGCCCTCAAATGCTGTCTTTTGTATCTTAATAAAAGGAACACCACACACTGTTACAGAATCACCTGGAAGTCTTGGTTAACTCTCAATTCCTCATTCAAGGAACTAAAGAGACTTGTCCATTCTGTGTTAAAGTACCTATCTGGTCTGAACTACTGCAACTAGCACAGTGGCGGCCAGATCTATGCTATCCTCCCCACCCCCCAGATAACTACCAGTCTCCTTCCTAACTAATCTCCTTCTGATCCCTCATTCCTATCACCACTGCATCCGTAACAGAAGCCAGAGGGAGCTATTTCCGGTTTCAGTTATTTCTCTATAAAAAGAAAAAAATCCTCCAACTGCATCCCTGTGACATTTAGAATAAAATAATTCAATGCTTGACTGTGACCTGCAGGATCCCGGGAGTTCAGGGCCGAGCCTGCCTCTCAGATGCCCCTCCTCTGTTACACCTCCTCTGACTCCTGTCGGCCTCCAGCCCTGGCTCAACCTCCATCTGCAAGCCTGGTCTCCTGATTCACCTTCCCTCTGCCTGGAGTATTCATCCCTTGACTCCTTCCATGTGTGGTGTGGTTTTATCCCTGAGTTCTCGCTTTGAAGGTCACACTATTGGAGAGGACGGTCATAAAGGTGATCCCTCCCCCAATTATACTGCACCCAACACCTCATTAATTCTAGAAGATGAGATCACTTCACTGGGAACCTCAGTGCACCCCACAGTGACCCTTCATGCTCACTACCAGGCACTCGTCACTAAGTGCTGCGTCAGTGACAGAAGGCAGCGAAGTCCACACTGACAATCATAAGACAGCCCAATGCTTGACTGCGATTTGCCCATTCATAAAACTTTTTCAGAGCCATTAACTCATCTAACTGCCATGGAAATCCTGCGAGGCTGATTTTATGCTTAGTGCAGATAAGGACCCTGAACCTCTCAGAAACTGAGTAAGTTATGAAAGAGCACACAATCAGGAGAAAAGCCCAGCCATGGAATGAGTCCTCTCACTTGAAATCTGCACTCCGTCTGGCACAACTATGTGGGCACCCGCTGAGGAGCTGTGGGCCACAAAGGGGCCGGGACCTCAGGTGAGGTTCTGAAGAAGCCCCAGGTGCGCAGCCGGGTGGGAAAGGTAAGAACTCGCGGATGGCAGTGGAATGTGACTAAGCACTGTAAACAAAGCACCTGAGAAGAAAGCCGAAGTCCCGGGTCCAGGTCAGGAGGGAAACTGAATGCCTTTCCTAGGTCTACCATTATAAAACACCACAAACAGTGCCCTACCAGACACGCCCTGAAATGCTCAGAGTTCTGGAGAGCAAAAGTCTGGCATCCAGGGTTCAGCAGCGATGTGCTCCCTCAGGGACCCTGGCTGGGGCTGTCCTCACTCCTCGCTGTCTACCACTGTGGCCATCTGTGGCTGCTGCTGCATCCCAGCCATGCCTGCCTCCGTCACCCCTTCTGTCTGTTTGTGTCTTCTCTTTTCATCACCGGGTTGGTTCGCGCCCACTCGCATCAGCAGGGCCTCATCTCACCAGGATGACTCCTGTGCTTCCATGTAAGGTCACATTAGGGTACCAGAGGTTAGCACTGTCATCTGACTCACTGGGGTTCGCGATTCAGACCACATCAGAAAACATCCTAGAGGAGGTACTAAGGATAATATTTTGAAGCAATTCATTCTTAACATGGTATAAAATGATTTTATTACTCGAGATCTTGCTTTTATAAAAGCTGCAAGATTTTTAAAAACTCGGTGAATTGTGACCATGGATAGGTTCTCAAAGCAAAGGCCCAGGCAGCCCAGCACCCACAGCAGGTGAAGCTTGGGTCTCCCTAGGCTCTCTTCTCATAGGACTGGAGCTCCCTGGGAAATGCTCCTCTCAGAGTTCTACAGCCAAAGCGCAAGAGGCCAGGGCATCCGGGTGAGCACGCAGGAAGCCTGCTCGTGCTACCTCTGGGTGTTCCCCCGGCCATTCCCAGGACCCAGCCGAGCATACAAGGGTGCCAGGAAAGATGTCCTGTCCCCTCTAGAAGGCACACATTGCAAAATGAGAGAAGAATTTAAAGTTATCCACAATCTTCTATAAAATCTATAACCAAATGTTGATATATGGTATTTTGGAGTTCTGATGCCTCCCAAGAAGTTCAGAGACGTGTTCCCTGACCCGGCCTGTCCTTGGCACACCTGTGGGAAGGTCATACCTACAGGGGAGATTTATTTATACCATGCAACAATTGCATGTCTCCAATGCAAGGGAGCCCAGGAATTCAGTCATGACAAGGAATCTCTACACTTAATGAGAAACTGGGTTCCCCAAGTACTCCGGTGGCCCATTTTCATCTCTAGCAGTGGTCAGAATTGGCTGTCCCAGGGCAATACACACAAAGGACACTGCGGAGGAGCTCGTCCAAGGGCCAGAATGAGGAGAAAAGTACTTTATGTAAGGTCACTGGGAAGAGAGCAAGCCAAAGAAACAAGTCTCAAACAAAGCAGGATAAAAACTCAACATATAGTGGGGGAGGGGAGGGGAAATGGTAGAGGGGAGAGGGAGGAGGACAGAGAGGGAGAGGGAGAGGGAAAGGGAGAAAGAAATTAATTCTTACACAGTCACTGGATCAAATGGAAACCAGGCAGGAAGACTGAGCCAGAGTCCAGTCCAGCATGCTTGGTTTGCTTGCCTTCAGTGACGGGCATGTGGGTGGTCCCTGGGCGTGTCAAGCCAGCTGAAATACAGATTAGGGGACACTGGTTCCATCTGAATACCCAGATTGCAGAGTGACATCAAAACTTGTTTTACTTTCCTGGATGAGCCCACCCTTCCACCCAGGAAAAGGTCTTAACAGGACGGGGCTACAGTGGGTGAAATGCGCTGTGAAAGGAGCCCCAGGGCTCTGCACACATCCAGCCTGGCACAGTAAGAGGGTAAATCAGCAGGAAACCACAGTGTCTGTGTAGACACAGGTACTTCCCACACCTGCTGAGCACAGCCTGTGGTTTTCTAGGGATATTTTCAGGCCAGTCAGGAGCACGAAGGTTCTTCAAAATCAGGCGTCTGAGAAACTCAGAAGCCGTCAGAAATTGCCAGCTTTGGGGACATGAGTGCATGAGGGCAAGAGAGAAGGGGGTCCCCTCCGTCTCCTTCCAGGACGTAGCCCAGTGCAAGGGTGCTGTACTGTGAGTTCACCCTCCAAGATGGGAACCAGTGAGCTCCCAGGGTGAGGGCAGACTCGCGAGGCAGGACTGGGAAGAGTCTCTGTCTGGGTCTCAGGTTCACAAGAACCTCGGACTGGGAGTTTTGATGTCATCTTTAGATGGGTTTCAAATCAGCAGGTGTCAAAGAATGTATTTAATGTAAATATTGCAAATGTAAAATGACCCTTTCTTGGCATTCCTTCTTTTAATATTTTATAGCCCTCAAAAAGAAAAATTAATCAGATCACCCTTCATCAATTAGCAGTACTGCTTCCCAACTTCACAACTTCCGTCAGGACACACTGACCGCACTTAAAGCCCCACGGAGGACGGGGACCTCTCATCACCGTGTGGATGCCTAGCACCCGGCACAGTACCTGGCAAACTGCAGAGGCTCAATGAATGAATATTACATAAATAAATTAGGCAGAACTTTGGTGGGTGTGAAATGAAAAACACTGCATTGGCTATTTTTTATGATTTCCTTTATTACCGTCTTCAGAGCACTTATTATGCAAGAGAGCACAGGCAGCTAGGGAACAGGGATACAGTACATTGCATTTGTTCAGTTCTAAGATGTGCTTATAAAAAGAATTTTACATTTCTCAAATTCTATGTGTTTCTTATAATACAGTGCTTAATAAGCCTCTTCTCTGCCCTACAAACAACTCTTTTGCACTCCTATTAAATTTTAATAACCATTTCCTATAATTAATGGTGTCATAGAATTAAGGAAATCCATTAGTGAAGAGTGTTTCCCAAATATGCCTGATTATGGAATCCTTTTTCACAGAGCTTCTCCAGGGGCTATTGTTCTGTGGTGTACATTTTGGGAAACACTAGAATAGAACACCACTTCCAAATTTACTAACGTGCCAAAGTTAGGAAGCAACATGCTGTAAATGAAAATAACAACAAACGGTTGCCACTGATACTTGGCTTTTCCTTGGTCAGTATTAGTAATCTTAAGGATGT
>RJWM01006194.1:0-86091 GCA_004363535.1 Dasyprocta punctata | reverse complement strand
GTGAAGAACCCAACATTGCTGGACCCGTGGGGGTCACCTGTGTCCTGTAGTCTGGTTTCTAGAGAAGCCATTTCTGGTCCCCAGCCCACCCTCTTCTGCAAGTCTGTCCCAGCAAACCCCTCCTGCTGGGTGCCAGTGAGCGGTCAAGAGTGGCTGCTTTGAAGCAGGGCGTGGTGGCACATGCCTGGAACCCCAGCACTTGGGAAGCTGAGGCAGGAGGATCCCGTGAGTTTGAGGCCAGCCTGGGCTTCCTAAACAAGTTCAAAGCCAGCCTGTACTATACAGTGAGACCCTGTCTCTAAAAGCAAAACAAAACAAAACAAACGAACAAACAAACAAAAAAATGGGAGACAGAGAGAAAGAGAGACAGAGGGGCTGCTTTGCACTTCTTCTTGAAGGATTCAGTTGGCACTTGCAAAATCCTGCTTCTCCCATGCATTCTCCTGATCCCCTAATCCTGCTGGCGGCTTTCCTAGGCTCCCTTTCCTAGCCTCTTCCACGAAATGTGTCTCCCTCCTCCTGGGTTCCTCCTTTGCCCCGAGGGAGGGCGGGGACGTTTCAGTTTGGCCACCGGTGTGTCTGGGACTGTCTGTGGCTAATGCGCCCTGCGCAGACCATTAAGTGGAGCCCCACGAGGCTCTCCTTTTAAAAGCCTATTATTTTAATTCTCAAAGCTTTTATGGCGAGCGGGCAGCAGCAACGGCAACGCACTCTGTCTGCCTCCTAATTATGACAATTCATGACTCAGAATCTCAAATCGGTCATTTCTTTGGCCACCACATCCTGTCCCACTCTCTGCAGCGGCCCCCTCGGCAAGAGTCAGCCCATTGTGGCAGAGAAAGGGACGCTGATGTCATTCGTCACCACTGTGGGGCTGGCGTGGCCGTGCTGTCTGCAGTCCTCCGGGGACAGGGACCAAGAAGGAGAGGAGGAACTCAAACTTCCTTCATTAAAATAACTCGTCGTCGTCCCTGCGCACTCATTTTATTTTGCTCTGTTTACTAAAGCTAATGTGTTTGCAAATGCCAAGGAAAAAATCAGTGCATTGCTCAAAGAAAGCTAGAAGTAAAGGGCGCGTTTACAGTGTGTGCAGGTCTCTCTGACATCAGTGTGGTGGGCTGTGCTGGAGCTGTGTCCCCGCCTCGCTGGGTGCCGGGTCTGTCCCCTGCCCACCTCTGGGAAAAGCCTTTGAACTAACTCCTGGTCTGCGAGTCCCGCCCACTCCTTCCTTCTAGGCTTCAAATGTTCTCCAAATAATGGCTGCACTTTTTTGGGGTCTTAAATAAGGGAATTTCATTTTTTTTTCCCTCCATCCTAATCAGCAAAAAGTCAGACCACGTTGAAAAGCTGCTTTCACACTTCTAGTTACTTCCCTGCTGGGTCATCCTGCCTGGCTTTCAACCCAGCTGTGCCCCTAAATGAATCTGTGGGGGTCCCTCACCCCTAGATCCTCAGATCCTCCCCCGGATCCTCTGTGGCATTGGGCTCTGTGGACCTTGTTATTCTGACCACGTCCTCTCATGTGTCCTGGCGTGGCCTCCCTGCCACATTATGGGTATTTCTTTTTCTCTCCTTCCTCCTCTTCCTTCTTTCCTTCTTTTTTGTGGTACTGAGGGTTGAGCCCACAGCCTTCACACTGAGCTATATCCCCAGCCCACTGTTTGTTTATTCATCCATCCATCCATACATCCATTCATTCTCGGAGACAGAGTCTCACAGAGTCATTAAGTTGCCCAGACTGGGCTTGAACTTGCGATCTTTCTGCCTCAGCCTCCTAGAGTGCTGAGATCACAGGTGTGCGTGGGCCTTCCTTGGTCCTTTCTAGCTGTCTTGCTTTCTCCCTGTCCCTATGTGCGATGACCTCGGCTTTCCACACTTACCCACGGAGGTCCTTAAGGCTCAGCTGGATGCCCTCATCGGTGTTCTCCCCTGGCCACAAACCTGCTTACTGACTGCCTTAGATGCCACGGGTTACACTCTACAAATCTGATCTTGCAACCTTCATGTCCCTCACGGTTGCTGCCACTAGCTCCAGTCAAGCCCCTGTCACCCCTGTCTGGCCTTGGCATCTCCCTGTTGCCCTCCCTGCCTCTACGATTGACCCTGCTCTCTAACCTGGGAAAAACAATTCTCACAACATTCTCAGGACACACATGTAAACTCAGACTTTATAGGTATGAATCTTTCAGGAGTATCCTATAAAACCACCACCTAAATAGATACCTAGAAGAAAGCAAAACAAAAAAGATTAAAAGCTTCAAGCCCAAATATTTTCTCCAGCAGCTGCAGAGTTGTCCCCCAAACCTTCCCTCCTGCAGCCCTTGGGTCCAGGCTGTGGCTGCTCCAAGTCACGGCTTCTGAATTGGATCACACAGCTGCACAGACGTCATCACTAAAACAAACGAATTTTTCACTTACAGATCTGAAGATCGGAAGTCCAGAGTGGTTTTACCTGGCCGGCCAAGGCATCCGCAGGGCCAAGCTCCTTCTGGGGGCTCCAGGGAGAATCTTTCCTTGGCTTTTCCCTGTGTTTAGATCTGTGATCCTGGACTCATGGGCCCTTCCTCTTCCATCTTCAGCTGCAGCAGCGTAATAGTTTAAACTTTGCTTCCATCACCACACCAAGTTCTTCTTCTTCTGTAGTTCAGTCTCCCTGTGTGTTCTTTGTTTAAAACACTGTGATTCCTTTAGACTCACCCAGGTAACCCAGAACAAGCTCCCCATCTCAACATCCTGCACTTATTCTCATCTGCAGCACCCCTGTTGCTGTATAAGGTGGTGCTATGGTTTAAATATGTGGTGTCTCCCACAGACTTGTGCTCTGGGGGCTTGATCCCCAATGCAACAGTGTTCACGAATGGGACCCAGAGAGGCAATTGTGCCAGGAGGGCGCTGACATCATCAATGGATTCATTCATTGATGAGTTCGTGGCTGAATGGGCTGTGAAGAGGAAAGGGGAAGTAGATCACTGGGCACTGCCTTTGAAGGGTGTGTCTTGTTTCCAGCTCCCTCCCTCTCTCTCTCTCTCTCTCTCTCTCTCTCTCTCTCCCCTTTCCAGGCTGCCATAAGTTGATCAGCTTTCCCCTGCTAGACCTTTTCACTATGATGATTTTGCCTTGGAATCAACCAACCTTGGACTGATACTTCTGAAACCATGTACTAAAACAAACCTCTCCTCCTGCAAACTGTGAATGTCAGATATTTTGTTACTGCAATGTGAAGGTCACTAACACAGGTAGTATTCACAGGGTTCTAGGATAAGGACATGGATATTCTGGAAGAGATTCTGTTTGACCTCTCACACAACCATCAGCAGGTATGGTAAGTACCTTAACAGACTGACTGCATCCACCTGTGTAAACTCATTTCCCACTACTGTCCCTTTCCCTGCCTCACCCCTTAACATATAGGACCCCAGCCATCCATGGTTGCATTTTATGTTCTAGCACCTGCAATACACAGTCAAGATATTAAAACCCTGAAAGCCCTCCCACCTCATTGGAGGGGAAGGCCCGTTCCTTAGCCACTTCTGCATTTTGCACATATTTATAGTATCACATGAGCACATGATGTTGCATTTATGGGTTTAATATTTCCCTCCTGTGTTGGTCAGTTTTCTGTGACTGTAATAAATCCCTGAGGTGATCGACTTATAAAGCAAAAAAGGTTCATTTTGCTCACAGTTTTGGAAGTTCTTGTCCATATTTGTTGATCCTGTCACCTTGGGCCTGTGACAAGGAGTGCATCACGGTGGCAGTATATGGTGGCAAAACCCCCCACTCAACTCAAGGGCAGCAGGGAACCAAGAGATAAAGAGGAAGGGCTATGGTGTTACTGTCCCTTTAAGGCCACACCCCCAGTGACCAAAAGACCTCTCCCTATGCCCCACCCATTCCACCTCCCAGTGGCACTAAGCCTTGGGGCAGCATCTAAGATCCCAACTATAGCATTTCTCTCTCCAACCCAGCCGTGAGTCCTGGAGAGGAACAGTGACCTCATCACCTGTTTACTCAGTGTGCAACTCTAGCAGCCCCTGTGCAAAGCCTGCGTGGTTGTCTGCTGAAGAATAAACAATATGGCTTCCTTTGGCATACTTGCAGAATAACAGCTTCCCGACTGCCTAATTATCTCCTCTTCCCTCCTATGCAGCTGGTTCTCAATGCCTTATTATCACATGAGTGCTCTGAAATGCACTCATTTATAAAATCATTTTCTTTTTTAATAAGTCAGAGGTAACTTGCCACGTCTATTCCTACTGGCCCTTTTCAAAATGCCTTGGCATCTTTTTGGGCTTGGAAAGGCCCTAAATGGTTTTCTGAGTTTGAATAGGGCCAAATCATTTGTTTGAAGATATACCAGTCTTCAATGAGAATATTCCGTAATGAGTCATCCTATCTATATCAGTTTCCTTCCAGGGGATTCACGATATTTTAGTATCTTTGATATTTTCTCCGACATGCGATACCAACAGATCAAGGGCCCCTTTGGATGACTAGGGTTGCCTGGACCGACAGTCATTTATATTCTTGGTCCTAAATATCTAACGCCTCTCTCTGGACAGATCTGTTCAGTGTTGTCCCCGGGTCTCTATAGGGGAGGTGTCCACTTCCTCCCTGTACAGTGATTTCAAGCTTGGCTGTTGACTCTCTCTGGCCAGTGGCAGACGTGACAAACATTAGATGCCAGCAAGTTTTAGGAACCGGTTAGCAGGCTGGGAGTATAGCTCAGTGCCGTAGTGCTTGCCTAGCACACATGAGGCCCTGGGTTTGACTTTTAGCGTGGAAAACAGAAAGAAATAAATCAAACCAAACCAAAACACTCCCTAAGGAGCCATATGGGGCACACCTGTAATCCCACAACCCTGGGAAGCTGGGACAGGAAGAGCCCAAGTTTGAGGCCAGCCTGGGCAACTTAGTGACCTAGTGAGACCCTGTCTCAAAATAAAAAATAAAAAAGGCCGAAGATACAGCTCAGTGTGAAGATCCTAGGTTTAGTCCCCAGCACTGCATGACAAACGAACACACACACACACAAACACATACAAACACACCAATGAATATTTCTTCCAGCTCTTGTTTTTATCTTTTGCTGGGGCAATGGCTTAGCCTGAAATTGCTCCTTCAGCTATGTCCCTAGGAAGATAAAGACACTGGAACCAGAGCCACCACCAAACCAGCATGTACCATAAGCCAGGAATAAGATGGTGGTGCTAAGCTCCTGAGATAGTGGAGCTGTTTGTTGCTGCAGCATTACCTGACAAATGCTGGCTGATATGATGTCTTACGACCATGCAAAGGAGACAAGATTTATCTTGAAGACACTGAGGAGACTTTCATTACCAGCCTGTTGAGCCCTGAGGCACCTGCCAGGTTGCTACTTTGCAGAAGACTCATTCAACCTCCAAAATCCATTTTCCCATTGCAACGTGTCACCATCTCCCAGGTTTATCTCCCATTCCTCCCATCACCATAGCAACACACATTCCGGGACAGAGCTGAACCATCCTCAGGGGGTTAGGGGAACCAATTTCCACTTCCTCCCCTGACCTCAGGAGCCTCATCTTATCCTTTGGAACTTCGCTGTCAGGTGGTAAAGAAGAGGGGACGTGTTCTAACGTGAGGAGGAGGTTAGTCCTACAGATCTGCTTCCGGGACAGGAAGTGTAGGGTGTCAGCCCCTACTGCGCCGGTGCTGGAGGAGAAGGGGAGGAAAGAGCCCCGGAGCAGGTGTCACTGTGCGGGGATCGCGTGTATGTGGGGATCCACAAACGCTCTCCACAGTCCAGCTGTGCCACACCGCCTGCATGGTGGCAGTTCCACCAGTGACCTCTGTGACGGTGCCTTGGGCGCATGACTTGATTGGGGCCTGCCCTGTGTGTCACTGGGGTCACCCACAGCTTTAAACCAACAGCCCCAAACGTTCTGAGGGATCTCTTGGACCATGGGGTTGTTGAATTCAGGCCAGCATGGGCAGTCTACACCTCTGTCTGGGTCTGGATCCCCTCTCTATCCTCCTGTGGAAGTCTTTGTCTGTTTCACCAAAGAACTGGAGAAGACCCCGCCCCGGGCTTTGCAGGTAAACGTCCCCCTACGTCTCCAGACGCACGCGTGCCTCACCGCCAAGCCAGCGCCAGTGGGGGTGATGACAAGCGCCTGTGCTAGCGGGGACCTCCTGCTCCCTGGAAGGCACGGCAGGTGGGTGGGACACAGAAGCCACCCCACACAGGGTCCTGGGACTGCCAGCTTTGGGGCCCTCAAGGTTCCCTCAGGAATTCAGACACCGAGCTCTGGTGGAGGAGCCCCTCCCACCTCCCCACCTGTGAGGACTGTGGGGGTCCCCCGCATTAGTGATGGGACCCACAGTTCCTACCATCTCAGCCCTGGCGACCGCTCATTGTGGCTCTCATGCTGGGAGCTTCCCTCCTCTGATAGTCACTGCCCTTGGCCATTAAGATGATCATTTCCTTTAGGTAGGAATGGAAACGAGGTGGAGTAAAATGCCCGGCCTCACGTGATGCTGCTCGCATTTGATTCCCAACAGCCCCTCTCATCGCGGCGACAGAACAAAGTGAAAACCAGCCTGGAGGACTGGGTCCTGGTCCTTCCCTGACCCCGCGGACCGGCTCCGGACAGAGCGTCTTTTCTCTCTCGTCACAGAGGAGTCCACAAGCTCACTGAAAACCATCGAGTTCTTTCTAAAGGAAACCCGAGAGAACTACACTCCTACTCATGATCATTTTCCACCAGTCTCCTCCCGTCTGTCTTCCCGAGGGGCGACTGCACAGACATGTCACTCGCGCTCGCAGTGGTCCCAGGGCGCTGACCATCCGAAGAGGTGCAGAACGCTTTTCCTGCCTGGAGATGGGCGGCGTGGTCCCGTGTTATAAGTCCGAGTGGACACTGCTGTCCTCTTCCACGGAGAATGAGGACTTGGTTTCCTGTAACCATCAGAGTTCTGCCTGGGGCGGGGACAGCGACTCCTGTCGCCTGCTTTTGGGCTCGTGGGTCTGGTGGAGTCGCAGGAACATCTTTGCCAAAACAACTCTCTAGATTTCTAATGGGAGGCAGAGTGGTGGGGGTGATAATGTCCCAATTTTCTGAGATGATTTGAAAGTAAAGTGTTGGACAGATTGAGTATTTGAAGTTGAGGCTTTTTTTGGGGTGGGGGTGCGTGCATGTGTGTTGAAGCCTTCCTATGGAATCTTCCCAATGCAAATGCAACATTAACCCATTATGGATGTGTTCGGGCTGCTATCACAAAAATATCGCAAACCAGGTGCCTTTAAAACAACAAACGTTTATTTCTCATAATCCTGGAGGCTGGAAATTCTGATCAAGGTGCAAGCAGATTCAGTGCTTGATGAGGACACTTTCCTCATAGATGAGACCTTCTCACGGGCTGGCAGCAATCTGGGGCCTCACCCATAAGGACCCGAATCAGGGCTCTGTACATAATCTTAATATTGTCTCGTGAGAGGTTGGGGTTCAAAATGCATCCATTCTGGCTTTTTATCCCTGAATTGCCTTTACAAAAATCAGCTGTTTCAAAAGAATGAGAAGACAAGCCACAGGCTAGGAGAGAAGAGTCGCCAATGGATCATCTGGTAAAGAAATGTTATCCGAAATATACAAAGAACTCTTTAAATAATAGAAAATAATCAGAACAGAAACTAGAATTTTAAATGGGCCAGCGATCTTTACAGATCCTTCAGCAAACAAGATATACAGATGGAAAATAAGTATATGAAAAGATGCCCCACATCACATGTCATGATGGAAATGCAATTTGAAACTATAATGAGATCCCCTGCACATGTACTAGAATACCCAGAATCTAGGACACTGAGGCCTCTATGCTGGCCAGGCCATGGACAACAGAAACTTTCATTCATTGCTGATGGGAATTCAAAATGATGGCACCACTCTGGGAGCGAGTCTGTCAGTTTACTGTACATGCTCTTACTGTGTGATCCCGTGGTCACATGGTATTTTCCCAAAAGAGCTGAAAACTTATGTTCACACGAAAACTTACACACACAGTTATGCTCACAGCCACTTTGCTTATAATTGACAATACTTAGAAATAACCAAACTGTCTGTCCCTTGCTAGGTGAATGGGGAAATCATGCTACATCCAGCCAGTGGAACTTTATTCAACACTAAAAAGAAATGAGCTGTGAAAACACATAGAGGAATCTTTAGTGGATAGTACTAAGTGAAAGAAGTCAATCTTTATTTATTTATTTATTTATTTATTTATTTTTTTTTGCGGCACCGGGGATTGAATTCACAACCTCGTGCCTGCCAGGGCAGGCGCTTAAGGCACTGAGCCAAACTCCCGGCCCTGGTTTTTTGAGGCAGGGTCGCACTATGTAGCTCAGGCCGGTCTTGCGCTCGCATTGTAGCCCAAGCGGGCCTCGAACCCACAACGCTCCGCCTACCTCAGCCTCCCGAGTGCTGGGATTAAAGGCGTGCGCCACCACGCCCGGCTAGAAGTCAATCTTTAAAGGTGGCCTGCTGTATGATAATGATGATATGACACCCAGAAAGGGCAAAACTATGGGACAATATAAAGAACAGTGGTTGTAAGAGGATAGAGGAAGATAAACAGGTCAAGATTAGAGGAGTTTCAGGGCGCTGAAAATACACTTGTCAGCATACATTTGTCTCAACTCAGAATTTATACCACCAACAAAAACGTTAATGTAAGCTATGGACTTGGGGTGATTATGGTGTATCAGTGTAGACTTATCTGTTGTAAAAACTACTGCTCTGAGGGGTTGTTGGTCATGGGGGAGACTATGCATCCAGGGTGGGGGTTCATATGAGCAATTTCTGTACTTTGCTATGAATCCAAAACCACTTCCCAAAAGCTAAATCTTTAAACCAAATTAGCTGTCCATATATCTGTGCATCTATTTGCTGTTCTATCAGTTGATTTGTCTATTTTTACTCCCATGTCATATCTTGGTTATCATATATTTATAATAATTTTTGAAGTCAGTACATATGAGTCAGTCCACCATTCTGTTCTCTTTAAATGTTTTTCTTTTTTTTGCAACACCAGGGAATCGAACTCACAACATCACAACTGACATGCAGGTGCTGAAGTCACTGAGCCAAACACCTGGCCCTAGTTTTTTTGAGACAGGGTCACACTATGTAGTTCAGGCCAGCCTTGTGCTCACGTTGTAGCCCAAGCTGGCCTTGAACTCACAATGCTTCTCCTACCTCAGGCTCCTGAGTGCTGGGATTATGTTTTCTTTAAATGTTGCTTTGCCCTGGACCTCTTGGAGTTCCATGAGAATTTGAGACATGGCTTTTTCCACTTTGGTGGATATTGCATTGAATCTATACATTAATGTAGGGGAGAATTGCTATATGAAGAGTATTGATATGAACTATAAATGAGATATATCTCTCCATTTATTGGCATTTAATTTCTCTCAATAAGGCTTTATAGTTTTCAGATGGACAAGTATTTCATAAATTTTATATATATCTCCTAGTATTTTTGATACTATGTTCATTGTATTGTATTTTATTTCCATTTCCAGTTGTCAATTACTAGTATATAAAAATGCATTTTTGTATATTTATCATCTACCCTGAAGCTGGCCCAAACTCCTTTATTGGTTCCAGAAGCGCCTTAGTAGATTCCATTGATTATGTATCTCAACAAAGGCAGCTTTAATTTCCTTTGCCTCATCTGGATAATAATTTTTGTTTCTTTTCTTTTATTTTATTACACGAGCACTCCACTGGTTAGAACTTCTGGTGCAATGTTAAATGGAAGTGGCAACAGCAGAAGGGATTATAATCTTTCTGATATTTCAAGGAAACTGTTCATTTACTTACAGCTAAGTGTGATGTTAGCAACAGACATTTTGTAGATCCTTTATCAGGTTGAGGAAGTATCCTTCTATTCCTAATTTTCTGTGAGTTTTTAGATTAAGAGATTGAAATTGTTCACATGCTTTTCTGCGTCTATTGGGATAACTGTAGCTTTTCTTTTTTTAGACTGTTAATGTGTGAAATTATGTTGGCTGGTTTTCAACAGCAATATCAGGCCTTCATTCCTGAGTTAAACTTCACTTGTTACAACATGTTAATTCCTAAATTGAATTTAATTTCTTAAAATTTTTTTTGTTTTGCATATACATGTAGAAGGGATATTAAGCCATAATTTTATTTTACGTTAGTGAATTTGTCTAGTTTTAGTATTAGAATAATTCCAGAGTCATAGAATGAGTGGACAGGCATTCACTCTTGTGTCATCTTTTTGGTAGGGATTGAGTGGCAAAATTAGTTTTATTTCTTCATCACATTTGATAGAAATCAACAAGGAAGTCATCGAAACCCAGAAGTTTCATGGTGTGAAGTTCTAAAAGTACGGATTAAATTTCTTTGCTATAAGCTTTTCAGGTTGTGTGTTTGTTCTTGAGTGAGCTTCGTGATTTTCAAGGAATTTGCTCATTTCGTCTAAGTAATTCAGTTTTACATGTATGGTTGTTAACATTTCCTTATCACACTTATAATATCTGCTGAATATGAAAGGACATCACCTCCTTCATTCATTACTGATTTCTTCCCTTCTTTGTGGGAATCCTAAATTTATAGTGATGTGTTTCATATCTTGTGATACGATTCATGTTGATAAATGTTTTCTATGCTTCTGAAAACAATATGCAGTGTGCTATTGTTGGGAGAACTGTTTTAAAAATGTCAATCAGACAAATTAATATTGAGTCTGGTGCATCTTAGCTGTTTTGCCTACTTATCCTATCAGTTATCAAGAGATGAGATATTGAGACATCTGATCATAACTGCAGCTCTGTCAATTTGTCCTTGCAGTCTTTAGATTTTTCTTCATGCATCTTACACCTCTGTTGTTTGTCGTCTTCTCACTTGGAATAATCATATCTTCTTGCTTAATTAAATCCTTTATCATCATGATGTAATCTTTGGTAATCTATGTTCTGAAATCTACTTGGCTTGATATTTATGCAGTCATTCTTAAATTTGACTATTGTTGTATGGTACATCTTTTCCAATTTAATTATTTTTTGTTTGTTTATATTTCCTTCTTTTTATATTTCTGTGAATTTAAGGGCAATATATCATTAGGTCATGATTTTTTTACCCAACCTTTCTACCTTTGCTTTGTAAAACAATTCATATTTAGTATGATTATTATTTTAAGTTTAAATCTATCATCTTTCCATGTGCCATCTATTCTTTGTTCCTTTTTTCTCTTTTTCTACCTTTTTATTTAATACATATTTTTTATAATTCTATTTTATCTCCTTTGTTATCTCATTAAAACTTTTAAAGAACTTTTAGTAGTTCCACTAGAATTTATTGAAGCTATCAAGTGATATTATTCAATTTCACATACACTTTCAATAGTAATCTTTCATTTCTCCTCTTTAAATTTTATGATGTTACTTCCCTATAGTACTTTACATATGCTATAAACTCCACAATACATTATTTTCATTTTTGTATACACTATCAATTATTTTATATTTATCACCAATGGGCTTTATTCTTTTGTATAGATTGCTTCTTTCCTTTGGTATCCTCTCCCTTCTGCAAGAATTCCTTGAACATTTCTTGTATTAGGGTCTAGTAATGACTATTATTTTAGCTGCTCTATGTCTCCCTATTTCACCTTCATTTTTTCAGAGATATTTTGCTGGGTGCAGAATTCCAGGTATTCAAATTTTCTTCTTTTATTATTCTGAAGATATTCCTCTGTGATAAGGTCTTGATGTTGACCTCACTAAATCCAGAATGCTTTCCCTTTATACTTTTCAATTTAATAATTAAAAGCCTGTCATTTAAAGCCATTTGTGCTTGGATGTTCCACAATTCAAAGCTGAAGATATTTCCACTGATACAACTTTCCTAACTGTTATGGTCCAGATCTAAAATGTCCTCCAAATCTCACATGTGTGGAAGGTGATGGGCTCATGGGAGTGCTGCATTCATCAGAGGATTCATCAGTTAATGAGTTCATGGCTGAACGTGCTGTTAAGAGGTGGTCCTGACTGGAGGTGGTCACTGTGGGTGTGGCCTGGAAGGATGTGTTCTTGCCCCAGCTCCTCCTTTCTGTCTCTGCTTCCTGGCTGTCATGAGGGGAGCAGCTGTCTTCCGCCAGGCCTTTCCACTGTACCCTTTCTGTCTTGGAGCCAACCAACCATGGATTGAGACTGTGAGCTGAATAAACTTTTCCTCCTATAAAGTGTGTGTGTGTGTGGTGGTGGTGATCGAGTCTGGGTTGTTTGTTTTAGTGACAGGAAAGTAGAGTTGCACACTACTCAAAGTCAGTGATTAGTGATTCCTCCTCTACTACAACCCACTGGAACTAGACTCATCCATATATGGTAGAGACTATACAAGTGTATTGAATAAAGCAAGACTAATACAATCTATATACATCTTATCAGATCTGCCCATTTCTTCCATTGATGACTAGTAGCAGAATATGGAGAAATGATTTTAGCAGTCTAATATGAATCAGACTTCTTTGTGTGTATTACAATCCAGATTCCTGGTCTCCACAAACCATGCTCTGGAGCCGCTGTCTTGAGCCAGCTCCCCAGAGGATCCTGACATTGGTGCTCTGCAGGCCTCTTTGAGAAACACTGGCAGAGCCAAGGACTACTAAAACACGGACTTGGAATTTCCCTGAGGTGGAGGACAGCTTTGCAATCATTTACCAGATTGTCTGTAAAGCCCATTTTTGCTTTCACAGTTCTTTACATGCCTTTATGAGATGCAGAGCTTTCTCTTTTCAGAATGTCACAGATTGAGGCCAGCCCAGCTCAGCCCCTTTCCTGGGAGAGCGCGTGTCCTCAGATGGCCTTCTGAAGTCTTCCTCACTGAGTCTTTCTCACAAAAAGTGTGAAAAATTCCTTCTTGGGTCTCCTTGACATTGAGTATTCCCTTGCCTACCAAAAAGGTCAACAGGTTAGACTGTTAGGATGGGCCTTGAGCTTTGCTCCAACCAGGTCTAGAACACACACACACACACACACACACACACACACGGAGGCAGGGGAGAGCATTAAGTCTCTTTCCTCGTTGGAGAATCAGTTCAGTTCTCCTGGACTGATCTCCTAAGATCTTTTGAAAACATTTCCTTTTGACTCAAAGGAAATTCTATGGATTTAATCGTTTGCACAGCAGGAAGGCTTTCAACAGATAAGAACATTGGGACTGAAAATGTGATACTGAACTAAGAGAAAGTTATTTTATAAGCCACGTGTAAGGTATGCAGAAATTATAAATTGTTTTAAAAGGAAATATTGTGTATTTTGAAAATCACATTCATTGTAGAGTATTTAGGTAATATGGAAAAACACAAAGAAGCCAATAAATTCAAATACTTGGAGATAATCACATTTAGACACAAATATATACTGTGCACAAATTATACTTCTTTTAGCAACTGGAATCATCATTTTTAGTTTATATTTTCCACTTAAATGTATTATGAACATTTTTCACATCAATTTTTTTAAAAAAAATCATATTAAATAGCAACATGGTATATATGTGCCCCCCTTTCCTGTGGTTTTGTTTCTTGTGGTTTCATTTTTGTGGTTTCATTCACTCCCAGTCAAGCACAGTCTGTAAATATTAAATGGAAAACTCAAGAAATAAATAGTTCACGAGTTTTTAATTATGCACCATTCTGAACAGCATGATTAAATGTGGTACCTGTGACTCCATTCCACCCAGGACAAGACTTGTCCCTTTTCCCAGCGGATCCATACTGTATGTGCTGCTCTCCTGCTAGTCATTTAGTGGCTACTAGTTCATCAGAATGACTGTGGCAATATCACAGTGCTTTTGTTCAAATATTCCTTATTTTGCTTAGAAATGGCCCCAAAGCACAAGAGGAACCACAATGGTGATTTGGAATGATAAAGAGAAGCTTCGAAGTGCTTCCTTTCAGTGAAATGGCGAAAGTTCTCAGTAAGAGGAGAAACCATTTGTCTACTGAGGTTGCATTTTACAAATGTTAATGCACTGTGTCTTCGTTTTTAATTCAGTTGCTAATGCTTATTTTCTTCTAATTCCTTCTTTGCTCCATGGATTATTCAGAAATGTGTTATTTAGTTTTCAAATATTTAGGGTTTTCCAGATATATTTCTGTACTTAATTTCTAGTTTAATTCTATTTAATCATGTTATACTTTATATGACTTGGATTTTTTTTTCATTTATCGAGATTTCTGGCCTAGAATGTAGTCTCTCCTTAAAAAAACATATATTTTCCTGTTGTTTGATGGAGTGCTTTATAAATATCAATTGAGTCAAGTTGCTTGACAGTGTTAAGTTTTTCTCCGTGCTTACTGATTTTCTGTTTACTTGCTTTTTCAGTCATTGAAAGGATTGTGGAAATATTCAAAGCTAATTGTGGCTGTAGTCCTTTCTGCTTGCATTACTATTTTTTGTTTCATATATTTTGAAGTTTTCTTCCTAGATGTAGAAAAGTATAGGATTGTTAGGTCCTCCTAACTAGTTATGATAGTTATAAAATGCCCTTTCTATCTCTGGTAATATACTTTGCTCTGAAGTCTACCTTATTTGATATTAATATAGCTACTCCACTTTCTTCTTTAAAATTAGAGTTGATGGATGGGTATGATGGCACATGCCTGTAATCTCAGCACTTGGGAGGCTGAGGCAGGAGGATCACCACCAGTTCAAAACCAGCCTGGACTACATAACAACTCCTATTTTAAAAAAAATTAAGAGTTGATATGGTCTATTTCTTTTCTTTATTTTTCACTTTTAACTATTTGTGTTTTTATGTTTAAAGCAATGATCTTAAAGGAAGCATATAGTTGGGTCATACTTTTTTTCCCAACCTTATCATTTTTATCTTTTAATCAAAAGCTTATTTAAACATGCTGCTACAGATCATCCCCCAAAATTCATATGTTGAGTCCCTAATCTCAATATGATATTTGGAGATGGGGCCTCTAGGAAGTCATTAGGTCATGAAAGTAGAGCCTTCATGAATGGAATTAATGCTCTATTAAAAGAAGGGATGCAGGGAGCTCCCCTCACCCTTGCCATGTGAGGATCTTGTGAGAAGACAGACAGCTGCCTGCATATGAAGAGCTGGGATCTCACCAGTTCCTGGATCCACTGACACCTCATCTTAGATTTTCCATCCTCCAGAACAATAAGACACAATTGTTTAAGCCATTCAGTCTGTGGTTTTCTGTTACCAAAGCCTGTAGTAACATGACTTTTAATTAAACAAGTGTTTACACCATTTACATTTAATGTGATTAATGAGATGATTGACTTTAACTCTACCATTTTATTCTTTGTTTTGTATTCATCCCATATAATCTTTGTTTCAGTTTCCTCAGCTGGTGGGAGCTGTGTCTCTGGTGCTGATTGAAAGCCGAGAATTGTACTCAGTAATTTTTTTCATAGTGGCTTTTCCTAAAGCCAGGTAGCTCTTCATATGCACACAATACTCCCTTAACTAGAAATGGGGCCCCCTCTGCATATCTCTGGATCTCTCTCTCTCTGTCTTTCTCAATCTCTCTCTGTATGTCTCTGTCTCTGTCTCTCTTTCTCTCCAGTACTCTATCCTGAAAACTCTACACATCTTGGTTTCTGTATCAGTCAGTTTTCCTATTACTGAGACACAATATTCAATACTCACAAATTAAGGAGGAGAGGTCTGATTTTGTTCAGGGGATTCAGTTCGTGATTGCCTGGCTCCGAGGCAGAAACGTGTTGGTGGAGAAGCATGGCAGGCAAAGGTGCTTAGTTCACAGTGGCTGGGAACTAGAACAGGTGTACAGTGCTACAGAGGAAGAGGAAGGGACCAGATGCAGTGCCCAAGGTCACATCTCTGTAACAGTCCAGACACACCTGGAAATGTGTGTCACTAATCCTCTCAATGGCTCTCAAGCTAATCAAATTGACACAATTCAGCCTGACAGCTTTCCTGGCCTCCTAGCCCATATTCTCAACTTGAGGAAACAATTGACCTCTGTCTGGGCTTAGCCACCAGGTACCACAGCCTAGAAAGTTCTCTTAGGTATAAAGTGAGGCAAGCACAGGACTCATCTCATTGTTTCCCATCTTAGGGATCTCATGGTTCCTTATCATCTGATGTTCACTGTCCTGACACATGTGTCAGTATGACAAGAGATGTCTTTGCACCTTCAAGTTTATTTCAGGGTTATTCACAATAACCAAATTAGGAACCAACTGAAGTGTCTACCAGACAATGAATGAATAAAAAAATATGGTAAATGTACACCAGGGAATATTATTCTACCTTAAAAGGATGGAAATCTTATCATTTGTGACAACATGGTTGCACCCAGAAGACATCGTGCTAAGTGAAATCAGCCCTGCACAGAAAGGCAGAGAGTGCTCATTCCCATTTATATGCGGAATTTAAAACAATTGAGACTGAAGTAGAGAGCAGGGTGGTCGTTACCAGAGGCTGGGGAGTGGGAGAGTGGAGAGCTGATGGTCAAAGCGTTCAGGGACTCCAGTTAGACAAGAGGAAAGCATGGAAAACCTATGAGGTGATGGAATTGTCTAATACCACAGTCCAACTCACTACTCATTGCAAACATCTATCACACATCCTTTGTATCTATAAGGATATATAAAAGTACTTTGTCAGCATACAATAAAAATATTAAGAAACATTCACACCAAGGAGCTAGGAAATGAGGTAAAAATAAACCCAAAGTAACCAGAAGAAAGGAAATAATAAGGAAGAGAGCTAAGATTAATGAAAAAAAACAGAATGAAATAAAAACTTGTTTTCTGAAACAACCAATAAAATAACGAACTTCTGACAAGGCTGATCAATAGTGAAAGAAAAAGACACAAATGGGCAACTATCAGCAAGGAAGAGGGGACATTACTGTACAGAAATTAAAACAATGAGGGTCTACTATAAAAGTCTTTGAATCCATCAATTTGCTAAAGTAGGTGAAATTGATTAATTTTTTGAAAAACCCACAAACAACCAAAACTTAAAGTAGATCCTCTGAATGGTCCTACAGCTATTAAGGATGCAGACTTTGTAGGTAAAAACCTTCCAAAAACAGCCCCAGCTGAGCCGGTTTGCGGAGGCTGCCATGATCAAGTAGCACACGCTGGGGGCTTGAAACCACGGAAATTAATTATGTCACATCTCTGAAGGCCAGAAATCTGAAGTCAAGAAGTGGGCAGTGTTGGTTTCTTCTGAGGCCTCTTCCCTTGGCTTGAGACACTCTCTTCTCCCTGTGTCTTCATGTGAGTGTCCCCATGTGTGACTGGGTCCCCATCTTTTCTTCTTGTGAGGACATCAGATATATTGCAACATGCCCACCCCAAAGACCTCATTTTAGCTTCATTTCCATTTCAAAAGCTCTGTTTCCACATATAGTCATGTTCTGGTGTTCCTGTCTCTATCTACATTGTGGTTGTGGTTATACGAATGTAGACAGATTACAAAATTCATAGAACTATACATGGAAAAACCCGGTGTACATCAGACTGGTAAAATCTGAAACCCATGTGAAATTTAGTTGACAGCATTGCATTGGTGACAACATTGTATCCAGGTTTTGATCATTTCTGCTATGATCACATATGATCACATAAGACCATGGAGGGAGGTCAGTGAAGGGTATTCAAGAACTCTACACTACTTTAGCAACTACTCTGAGCCTGAAACTGTGTCAAAATAAAAATTGAAAGAAATAAAAAAAAAATTGGATTCTTAACTCCCACCTCCCCTGGGCATGTCCCACAGTCTTTCCTTCATCCCAGCAGGGTTTCAGAGATGTAGTATCTGAAAGATGTGTGTGTTAGTTGGCATTTCATTGCCAGGACAAAACTACTGACATTCACAATGTAAAGGAGGAGAGGTTTCTGTCTGGCTCACAGTTCCAGGTGTTTCAGTCCATGGGCAGCTGGTTCCAAGACAGAAACATCATAGAGGAAGGGAAGTCTGCTCACTTTGTGTCAGCCAGGAAGCAGAGAGAGTGAGAGCAAGACAGCCAGAGGGAGAAGGAACTGGGAATAAGTATATAACCTTCCAGATCATACCCCAGTGACCTGCTTCCTCCAACCGGGCCCCACCTCCTAGCAGCCCTTTCAGCTCTGAACTTATGAATGGACGAATCCATTATGAGGTCAGTGCTCCAGGATCTAATCACCTTCCCCAAATCCCATGTTTGAACACACGAGCCTTTTGGAGTATATTTTTCATCTAAACCATAACCATGGGTGTGATTTGGGAAGGGTAGGGGATACTAGTACAGCTGTAAGCAGATGAACTGTACTAAAATAAAACAGTACATTCTGAAAGCAGATATTCACCCCCAGTCCTGACCCTTCACTAAGGCCAGGCATTGCAGACGACTTCCTGCCAATGGTCCTGACCAGCCCCGAGACACAGCCTAAAGATCTTGACACCAGTGACTCCACCCACTGAAGTGGCCCAGGCAGACCATCTGCCGTGTGGGGTGTGGTGTGTAGGCTCATGGGCTCCACCTGACTTCTCAGCCCTCAACTTCTCAACAGGAGTATCACCCCCTCTCCCCCCACCACAGGACAATGTATTTAAAGGTGCAAATCAGTTTCATGTGATTGTAGAATAGGGCAAGAATCTACTCAAAACAGCGAGCATTCCAATGAGCTGGGCAGCAAAGGGTCGTTTGATAGACAGAAAAGGACAAAAGAGCAGAAATGAAGAGCATTTGAAACTGGCCTATTTGGGAAATTTGGGTGTTCTCATTCTCTCTGTCTCTCTGTCTCTGTCTCTCTGTCTCTGTGGTTCTCTCTCTCTGGTTCTCTGCCTCTCTGTCTCTCTTTGTCTCTGTCTCTGTGGTTCTCTCTCTCTCTGGATCTCTCTGCCTCTGTCTCTCAATCTCTCTGTCTCTCTGTCTCTCTCTCTGGTTTGCTCTCTCTGGTTCCCCTTCTCTCTCTCTGGTTCTCTCTTTCTCCTGATTTCTTGCAAGATTCAATAATTTAATTTTGGTTTGGTGATATGGACATTTTGTATGAGCAACTCCACTTTTATTTTGCCTGGTGTATTGGGCCTTGGTATAGAAAGAGCTTAGCCCAAAACAATGGTCTCTTGTGATTTTTATTTAACAGTAGAAAGCCAAGGAATATCAGGTAAGAAAATGCTCTAGCATGAATTTGGGAATGGTGGCACACGCCTGTAATCCCAGCACGAATGGGAGGCTGAGGCAGGAGGATCACAAATTCAAGCCCAGCCTGGGTGACTCAGCGACTCAGTGAGATCTTGTCTCAAAAGAATTAAAAAAAAAAAAAAAAAAAAAAAAAAAAAAAAAAAAAAAAAAAAAAGACAGAGGAGGGGTGCTGGGAATGTAGCTTGATGTGAAGCTCTGGGTTCAGCGCCCCATACTGGGGGGAAAAGTTCTAACCTGAAAAATTATAAAGGCAAACAAAGAGAAAGTGGGTAGGAAGAAATAAATATGATTCAGGGAAAGAGAAATTTTATGTTAAAAGAATAATCATTAATAATCTTGGAGAAACAAGAGAACATTCACAAAAAGGAACAGAACAGAATGGCATTAAATGAAAAGAAATAGAGCACCCTAGGACAGAAAGGAACTCCTGCAAAATTAAAGGCATGATAAAAGAAATGCCGAGTTCCGCAGCGTGTCTGGAAGATAACACTGAAGACATTTCCCATGAGGAAGAGCAGGAGAAGATGGAAAACAAAAGACAAGAAAATTGAAGAACTGCGTGGAAACAGCCAACATCCAAATAAAGGCAGCTCTAGAGATGAAGCGCAGGGAAGAACAAGGGTGCCTATAAGGAAAGAGACCACGGCAGGAAGTTCCCCTGACTGAGGGTACCAACGCAGGGAGCCGCCCTGAGCCCTCCCGGCGCTCTCCCCGCGCATGCTCACTGAGCCTGGCCCCGCGTGGGTGTTGGGCCTCTTGTGGGCGTTCAGCAACTTGCAAGGGGAACACAGGCAGCCAGGGAGACCCAGGCAAGCGAGACCCTGGTAAGATTAACCAGGGGAGGTTAATCTTATTCGCTTATTTGCTCTCGCGAATAAAGCAGATAAGATGTTTGGAGACTGTTTTTCAAAAATATGAGATTGCTGTGCAAGGTGGTACACATCTGTAACCCCATCACTCCAGAGGCTGAGGCAGGTGGATTCTGACTTCAAGGTCAGCCTGGGCTCCATGGGGAGTTCAAGACCAGCCTGAACTATCTGAACTATATAATGAGAATCTGTCTCAAAAAAAAAAAAAAGATGAAGTTGATAAATACCAGCTGCAGTGCTACCTAAGGAGGAGTTTCAGGCAGTTGGAGGAACATTTAGTTTTGAATTACTGCTAGGTAGGCATAAAAGAGCAGAGAGACAGTAAAAGGAGCAGTGGTTTCCAAAGACTCAGGGAGAGGGAGAGATGGACGGAGTTGTTTTAGTGCAGTGAAGCTATTCCCTCTGATACTATACTGGATGATATGTGTTGCTATTCAATTGTCCAAATGCATGAATTGTACAAGAGTGAACCCTAGCATTGTGTAGCCCATGGACTTTAGTTAGTAAGAATGTATTAATACTGTATTAATATTGGCTCATCAATGAAACAAGCATCCTACAGTAATGCAAGATGTCATTAAGAAGGATAAATTCACCAGAAGATTCCCAGGGAATTAACAACCAAATTTGATAGTAGAACAGGATACAAAATCAGTGCATAAGAGTCAGTAGCATTCCTGTATGCCAATAATGAACTCACAGAAAAAGAAGGAAAACAGTGCCATTCACAATAGCATTGACAAAGATTAAACATGTAGGAGTTGACCTAAGTGAAGTGGAAGAACTTTACAACAAAAGCTACAGTACTGTGAAAAAGAAGATCAAAAAGAACATCAGAAAATGGAAAAAATTCCTTATGCCTGAGTGGGTAGAACCAATATTATCAAAATGGCCATACTTCCAAAACTGATATACAGGTTTAACACAATCTCAATCAAGATACCAATAGCATTGCTCACAGAATTAAAGAAAAACAATCGTAAAATTCATATGGAATGGAGCCGGGCGTGGTGGCGCACGCCTTTAATTCCAGCACTCGGGAGGCTGAGGTAGGTGGAGCCTTGTGAGTTCGAGGCTGGCTTGGGCTACAACGCGAGCGAAAGGCTGGCCTGAGCTACATAGTGTGACCCTGCCTCAAAAAACTAGGGCTGGGGAGTTTGGCTCAGTGGCTTAAGCGCCTGGCCTGGCGAGCGCAAGGTTGTGAGTTCAATCCCCGGTGCCGCAAAAAAAAAAAAAAAAAAAAAAGAACATTCATATGGAATGAGACGGGAGCCAAATATCAAAAGCAATCCTAGGCAACAAGAGCAAAGCAGGAGGCGTCACAATCTTGGACTTCATTCAAACTATATTACAAAGCTGCAGTGGTACAAACAGCATGGCACAGGCGCAAAAACAGACATGTGGCTCAATGGCACAGAATAGAGGTTGCAAAAGCAACCCCAGGCAATTCAGCAATTTGATATTGACAGAGTGACCAAAAGTATACACTGGAGGAAAGATAGCCTTTTTATCAAATAGTGCTGAAAAGCTGGCTGTTCACAGGCAGGGGACTGAAACCAGACCCATGGCTCTCATCATGCACTGAACTAAATTAAGAATGGATCAAATATTTTAATGTCAAAATAGAAACACTTAATCTGTTGGAAGATAAAATAGCTAAAACCTTGAACACATAGGCATAGGCAAGGGCTTTCTGAAGAGAACACCAATCACACAAGAATACTACTAAGAATCAACAAATGGGACCGTATTAAATTAAAAAGCTGCACAGTGAAAGAAACAACCAATAGAGTGAAGAGACAACTTGCAGAACGGGAAGAAACTTGGCCAGCTACTCCTTTGACAGAGGACTAATATCTAGAATTTATAAAGAACTAAAAAAAAATTAGACCCTTCAAAATTAAAAAAACCAATAAAAAATGGACAACTGAAATGAATAGACACTTCTCAGAAGAAGTACGAATGGCCAATAAATACTTGAAAAAATGCTCAGCATCTCTGACCACTGGAGAAATGCAAATTAAAACAACACTGAGATTCTACCTTCCTCCAGAAAGAATGTGTATTGTCAAGAATTTAAGTAAAAACAAGTGCTGGTGAGGCTGTAGGGAAAAAGGAGCTTTTCTGTATTCTTGGTGTAAAACTTTACTGGAAATCAGTGTGGAGGTTCCACCAAAAACTAAAAATAAAAGTTCCATTCAGCCAAACTTCTAGGTATCTTCCTGAAAGAATCAAAGGCATCATGTTTCAGAGATCCATGCACACCCATGTTTATAGCAGCACAATTCACAATAGCTAAATCTTGGAAGCAGCTGATATAGCCATCAGCAGATGAATGGATCAAGAAAATGTAGTATTTAATCACAATGGAGTACTACTCAGCCATAAAGAAGGGTAAACCTGTAGGAAAATGGATGCACCTTAAGATTGTAATGTTAAGTGGAATAAATCAGACACATGAGCTTAAATATCACATGGTTTCTCTTAGATGAGAAACCCAAAGTATAAATAAAGAACAAAATAAAAGATAGATAATAAAGGAGCTGGGCGTGGTGGCGTACGCCTTTAATCCCAGCACTCGGGAGGCTGAGGTAGGTGCAGCATTGTGAGTTCGAGGTTGGCTTGGGCTACAATGCAAGCACAAGGCCGGCCTGAGCTACATAGTGTGACCCTGCCTCAAAAAACCAGGGCCGGGAGTCTGGCTCAGTGGCTTAAGCGCCTGTTTGGCGGGCACAAGGTTGTGAGTTCGATCCCTGGTGCTGCCAAAAAAAAAAAAAAAAAGATAAAACAGGGAGATGGATCCCACTGCAAATGGGAAGGGGCCAAGAGCTGGAGGGAGGTGGAAAGAGTCAAGGGAAAGAGGATGAGAAAAGAATTGAGATGTGTGATGTCCACATGCCACCGCCTGTGGGGAATGTGATCACCGTGTACTGCCGACATGGACCGATAAAAAATAAAAACTGAAAAAAAATGTCACTGAGAGGGGCAACTGGGGACCAGGGGTGGGAGGGGAGGAGAGAGCGCTGCACATCCTGCTGAGCTTTTCTGTAAGCCCTCAGCCCCTCTGAGAAATACAGTCTGTGAAAAAACGGCAGTGAAGAAATCAAGGACTTTGTTACCTCTAGGAGGGAAAAGTTGTTTCTGTAGGCAAAAAGAATTCGCGATGTGCGGCAGGGCTGCCTGTGTAGGTGAAGTGGAGATTCAGCCCAGTTACAACCATGAGGATGCGGTGGGCGTGTGAAATGGGGTGAGGGCGGGTGAGAAAGAGAATCCGTGCTCATTGCCTAACCTGAGACGTCCCTAAAATGCCTAAAACTGAACTGGCCCAGAGGGAGCCATGTGCCAAGGTATTAGGGGTGGAGAGGACCCTTAGGAAACTATGTGACAGCCTGGGGTGGTGGCACAGGCCTGTGATCCCAGCACTCTGGGAGGCCGAGGCAGGAGTAGCACAGGTTTGAACCCAACCTGGGCAATTTAGTGACTTAGTGAGACCCTGTCTCAAAATAAAAAATAAAAGCAGAACAAAAATAGATGTTTTGCAAATGAGAAGGGGATCAAGAGATGGAGTGAAGGAGGAAAGGGGAAAGGAAGGGAAAGTAAAAGAATTAAGACACGTAATGTGCGTGTAACAACTCCCCACCAAGAATGTAATCATTACTGCAAACATGTACTCATGCAAATTTGGAAAATTAACGAAAACTATTTGATTTTTTAAAAGAGGAAGCAAAATACTTTTTAGTAAACATCTTGAAAAATAATTCAATATAAAATCTATTGTACCTCATAACTGTTTAGTATCTCAGAAAATTTTCTTATTAAGTTTATTTTAGATATTTTCCTGTTGTCATTTTGGTAGATGCTCCCAGGACTCTCTATTTTGTTTTTCTTTTTGAGACAGAGTTTCATTATGCAGTTCAGTCTGGCCTTGAACTCACTATGTAGCCCAGGCTGGCCTTGAACTCACAGCAAACCTCCTGCCTCAGCCTCCTGAATTCTGGGATTACAAGTGTGCACCACCATGCCTGGCTTCTATTTTCATATAAATGAAAAAAAAATTTCCAAGTTCCTCCCCCTTTACTGAATTTTCTTGTTAATTTCAGTTTGTTTTGGCACATTGGATTTTTTAAGTAGTTGTCAACAGGTGTGATTCTTTCTTATTTTATTTACTCTGTTTTACATTTTGGGTTTGCATCAAATCTTTCTCAATCAGCCAGAATTTCTGCAACTCTATAAAAATAGTAATCACACTTGCCATTGTCTTTGTATTTTTCCTGATTTTGTGGAAATGTTCCAGCCAAAAGTGTTCCTTACACTAATTTTACTATTGGCTGTTGAATTAAGATATCAAATCTTCACCACTTTAGGGAAAAATCTGTTTAGTTCTGGCTACTATATAATATGAAGAATAATTATGAAATAGTACAGGTCTTTGAAGCATCTTTTGAAATTGTGCCATGAATTTTCTTAGTGGACCTAGTTTTGCTGCATTTCATTACATTAGATGCTTTAATAGTCAACTCTCTTGCACTCCTGGGATAAACTCTAGGTGACCACAATTCTGTTATGTTGTCAGATTTGATTTTCCAGTATTTTTTATTGTACATTTGTCAGAAGGTTTGGGTAGAATTTTTTTCTGCTTATTTTTTCCCCAGATTTTAATATCAGGTTTTCTTTCTTTCTTTCTTTTTTTTTAAAGTGTGTATAGCATTAAAAACCATTTATTGTCTAAAAGTAGACACCTTTTTCTTTTTTTTCTTTTCTTTTCTTTTCTTTTTTTTGTGGCACCTGGGATTGAACTCATAACCCCGCACCTGTCAGACAGGCACTTAAGTCACTGAGCCCAACTCCCGGCCCTAGTAGACACCTTTTTCAAGATGTCAGACTGAACACACATTTCCCTTTTTTGCCTCTGGGCTCCCGTCTTAGTTGCTTTTCTGCTGCTGTAACTAAACACTACAGACTGGGTAGTTTATAAAGAACGAAGGTTTATTCCGTTCCCAGCTCTGGAAGCAGCAGAGCCAAGAGCCTGCATCTGTGGGGGCCTTCTTGGCAGTGGGGATGCACTGCAGGGTCTAAAGTGTTGTGCAGTATCACACAGCAAGAGGAACATGTCCCAGAGACAGAGCCCAAGAGGCTTTGATTACAGACTCAGTCTCAGGATGACCTAGTACCCTCTTAATCCACAGATGCACAAGTGGATTAATCCACTCTTAAGCTCTTATGATCTAAACACCTCTTTGAGATCCCACTTGGTCTTTCCTCTTAGGATTCCTCTCACTGGAGAGCAAATGTCCCTGTGAGTTTGATAGGGACAGTGAAACCATAGCAACCACTTGGCAGGAGGATCACCAGGAGTTTGAGGCCAGCTTGGGCTACACATTAAGCTCAACGCCATCCTGGATACAATGTGTGATCCTGTCTCAAAAACCGAAACCGAAACCTAGCTTTGTGAGTCTGTATTTGCCTATTTTGAGAGAACTTTTTGTGGCAATGGGAATTGAAGCCAGGACTTTCACACTTAGTCCATCTTCAACCTGTTTTATTTTTGTTTTGAGACAGGCTCTTGCTAACTTGCTAAATTATCCAGCCTGGACTGAACTTGTGATTCTCCTGCCTCAGTCTCTGGGAGGGTCCTGGGAATGACAGTTTGACAAATTTTGATCCCATTACAGAGTTAAGCAACCTTTGACACACATTAGTCTTAGAACATCCTCATCTCCCAAGAGAAACTTCACGTCCATTTCCAGTTTCTACTCCCACCCCCACTCCTAGGGAAAGCGACTGACTGTAGGACGGTACGGCACGTGTTCTCTATGTGTCTGACCTTTGGCAATAAACATGAAGTTTCTGAAGTTCATCTACATTGTATTGGTATGGTGGCTTCATTTTGTTATTTTTGAATGATATTCCCTCAGGTGAATACGGTTCGCGGCATCTTGTTTGTCCACTCACCAGTTGGTATACATGTGGGGTTTATTCCCTACATTTTGGTTACCAAGTACATAATGCTGCCATGAGCATTCAACTATGGGTCTGTGTAGACGTGTTTCAGCCTTCTCGGTATATATCCAGGCATGTAGTCGCTGGGTCCCTTGGCAATTCTATGTTTAGCATTTTGAGGAACTGCCAAAATGTTTGCCAAAGGGGTCGTACCACTTTACACTCCCATCTCCCATTTATTGAGGGTTCCAGTTTCCCCACCACCCATCCAAGCCAGGACTTGCTGTTGTGTAACTTTTATTACAGATATTCTGGTGGGTGTGCAGTGATAACTCACTGCATTCCGTCTGCTTTTCCTTCTCCAATGACTGATGATACTGAACGTTCCCTTGTGTGTCTTTTTGGCCTCTTACATCTCTTTAGACAAATGTCTGCTCAGATCCCGTGCTCATTTTAAAATTAGTTTGCCTTTTTGTTATGGACTTTTACGAGCATCTTATTCCGGATACGTCTCTTCCCAGATACAGGATCGCAGAACTTTTTTCCCATCCCATGTGTCTCTTTTCTTCTTATGGCTGGTATTGTTTATAGTGCAAAAGGTTTTAGTTTTTTTTTTTTTTTGTGGCACTAGGGTTTGAACTCACAACCTTCTGCATGCCAGGCAGGCGTTTAAGCTGCTGAGCCAAACTCCCAGCCCTAGTTTTTTGAGGCAGGGTCGCACTAGGTAGCTCAGACCGGCCTTGTGCTCGCGTTGTAGCCCAAGCCGGCCTCGAATTCACAACACTCCTCCTACCTCAGAAAAGGTTTTAGTTTTGATGAAGGCCAAAGGATGTTTTTCCTTTGGACGCTTGTGCTTGTGAGATCATATGTAAGAATGCATCGCATAGACAAGATTATGAAGATTTTCTCCTGTGTTTTTTTCTGAGTGTTTTGGGTTTTTGCTCTTCCATTTGGATCTTTGATCCATTTGGGTTAAGTGTTAGCTAAGGATCCCAAATTATCTTTTTTCACATGATATAAATTTCCTGGCTCTGCTTTTTGGAATGATTATTCTTTCCTCGCTACAATTTCTTGACATCTTTGTCTAAACTCAAGTGACTGTGAGTATTTACAGGTTAGGTCTTCAGGTTTATTTGGGGGAGTCTCCATTTGATCTCATTGATCTGCAAATCTCCATGCCACTACCACTTACTGGAAAAACCTGATGCTCCCACATCATTGTGAGTTTTGAGATCAGGAGATGTGAGTTGCAGGCTTTGTTCTTTCTCAAGACAGTTTTATGTATTTCGGATCCCTTTGCATTTTCATGTGAATGTAAGATCAAGCTGTCAGTTTCCAGCTGAGTTACTCACCTTTGGCTTCTGGTCCCAATTGTTGCTAACGTCCCGGACTCACTTCACCCGCTCCCTATCCTTGGCCCTCTGCCACCTGTGTCTTGAAGGTGTGTCCCTGTGTCATCTCCTGGGGCTTTCCTTTCAGCTGACAGCGCTGGCTCTGCAGGTTTTGGTGCAGGTGCTTTTGGTGCTGGGCGTTTTCAGGGCGGGCTGGCCGGGCCCATGCAGTGGTCACCCAGGGTCACTGGGGTTCTTCAGCTTCAGATGCCTGTGCAGGACACGTGTCTCGGCGTTGACAGAGCACGCCGCCTGGCTTCTTTCTTCCGTCTTGTCCCAGGGAGTTCTTCTCTCCACAGGGATTACAGCGAGCTTTTGAGCAAGCTCAGCGAGCCCTGTCGTGCCTTTGATCAAGACCTTCTGGTGACTTCCTGCCTCTGTCACCTTAAAATCCCTCCCTGGGCACCCACAGAACTCACTCGCTGGCCACTTGCCAAGTTGAGATTTCTGTCCAAGAAGCATCACTTCTGGGAAAGGTCTTTTCTTCCCCATTGGTCTAGGAGGGGCCCGCCTCGCCTACTTGTTCTTTCCCCTCGTAGCTTTGTGTTTTCCCATCATCGCAACCACCGTCCGCTCCTGCCCTGCCCAGAGTGTCAGCTCTGGGGGAGCGGGGCCCCGTTTTGCCACAGCTGCTGGCTTTGTACTTACTGAATGAGTGAGTAATAGATGGAGGCGCAGAGCACAAGCAAGCAAAGGTGCATACAAGGGAGGAAACAGTCCTGGGAACAGGTAGAAATTGATAGCACTGGGACTACAGAGGACTTACATGTGTGTGTGTGTGTGTGTGTGTGAAACTTAGATATCATACTGCAGTGATCCATGCAGACCCATGTTTATAGCAGCACAATACATGATAGCTAAATCTTGAAAGTGGCCTGCATATCCATCAGCAGATGAAGGGAAAAGGAAAATGAGGTATTTACACACAATGAAGTACTACTCTGCCATAAAGTAGGACATATGGGTCATTTGTAGGAAAATAGATGCACCTTTGAGGCCATGGTGTTGAGGGAAAGAAATGAGATACTCGAGCTTAAATATTGCAGGGTTTCTCTTTTATGAGAAACCCAAAATATAAACAAAGAGCAAAATAAATGAGGAAGTTGGGAGGTAGACCTTTTTCAGATTGGAAGGGAATCTACCAATAGAAGGAGGAGAGAGGGGGTTGAAAGAGGATGAAATAAAGAATGAAGATGTGTAAAGATTGGTTATAAGCAAGAACCAGCTCCTCACGAGGAATATAAACATTTATGTACTGCAAACATGGATCAATTAAAATAAATAAATAGAATTGCACTGCCGAAAAAAGGAGAAGAAAAAGTGGAAATGAAACAGTAACATCTTGCTTCCTCAGGGGGGGTGTTGGCACCCTGGGAACTTGAAATTCGAAGGGGAGAATGTGCATCTCAGGTGAAGTTCGTGGCAATTCACGGGGTTCTTGAGAAGGAAATATTACAACTTCTCTTTATATCTTTTTCAAAAATAAAAACAAAAAATTAGTGTATTGATAATTATGATACAGATAGATGCTGGCATTCTTGGTACCTCACTCCATGTAACAATTGTGGGTTATGGGTACCACAAAAGGACTCCTGAAGGAAGAAGGAAAAAGCACTACAGAAGTCCTTAGTGACTCACTTATTACTTTCAGAAGATTTTGACACACAGCAGTGTGTGCATTAGCTGTCTGAGTGGATATGTGGTGTGTTAGTCACTTTCCCATCACTAGGACAAAATTCCCAACTCTTGCAACTTAAAGAGGGACAGGTTTATTTTGGCTCACAGTTTCAATGGGTCAGTCCATGGTCAGCTGACTCCAGTGTAGCAACAGCATGGTGGAAAGGCCTGGCGGAGGACAGCTGCTTAAGTCATGGCAGCCTGAAAGCAGAGATAAGAAGGAAGAACTGGGGACAAGAACATACCCTTCCAGGTCATGCCTCCAGGGACCACCACCAACTCGGGGCCACCTCCTATCTGGACATTCAGCCATGAACTTATCCATGGATAAATCCACTGATGAGTACAGCATCCCCATGACCCAATCATTTTCAAACACGTGAGACTTCTGGGCGACATTCTAGATTTAAACCATAACCTGTGAGTTATATTGTCTAGTTTAATTTCATGCAGCCTTCACAAAATGGACAAATGTCTTAAAATGTTCTTTGAAGAATCCACAGATTGGATTCTAATAGTACAAGAAACACCCAGCCCCACAAAATGGTGGGGCCAATAATTATTACCAAGAAAGAATAATAACAATAAAATCCCACCGAACACACTGAATTTCTTTCCTGTGATTATTATAAGAGGCAAAGAAAAATATTTTTTCCTCTACAAATGTGTTTCAAAAATTATTTAGTCCTATTTGTTAAACCCTGGGAAATCCTCTCACAATTTGCTTTTTTGTATGTTAATAGCATACATAATAATCTAGTATAGTTGTACATGTAATTGATACATGATTAAAGCTATGTAAGTTGGGGATGTGTGCAAATTTTAAAGTTATTACTGACAAACCAGTCTGGAGCTTCAATCCTGATTAATCCACATTTTGTGTGCCCCAGCAGGGTCTGTCCAGCCTGCCTATCATACCCCAGGCACTTAAAGTGAAGCTCACAGCCTACTCTGCTATCTGTATTCCAGTGTCACAAGGGAAAAGCTGGCCCAAGTCACATCAGCCTCCCTTTCCCAGTCATTGGTCCTCTGTCCATAAAAATGTACGCATCAAGGGTCACCATGCATCTGGGAATCAATGATCTAAAAGATGAGAATCAAGATGAAGGAATAGAGAAAGAAAACCAAGAGGAAATAGGTCACTTGACGAAAGGGGAAATTACATAGGTCTGATTAATATTACCAGAGCGATTAGAGAAGATGATACACAGAATAGGAGTCCAAGCTAGCACAGTCTGACAAGAAAAGTAAGGAAAGAGTATAAAAAAGACAAGATACATCTCAGACATAAAGGGACAATCCAGGGAGTCCAGTATCCCTCTGTTAGGCAACTCCAGAAAGGGAAAGAGAAAATTAGGGAGGATGTTTGCCATTATTTAAAAAATTTAAAAATGATTTTTATGAAGCAAGTGTGATATTGATAAGAAAATTTGATAAAGACAGTACAAATAAGAAAATTACATGCCCAAACCATTTATTAATATTTATTTCAAAACTCTACAAAATAGTAGCAGAAAGAATTCAATACCACATTAAGAAAATAACAACACCATGATCAAATAGCATTCTTTCCATGGATACAAATTTAGTTCACTATTTGAAAATCTATACTGTGATATTCTATATTAAGAAATACAAGGAGAAAATATTGTATGATTATCTTCATGGGGGCTAAAAAAACCTTCAACAACATTTAATAATTTTTCCTGATGAAAACACTCAATAAAATAAAAAAAATCCAACTACTTTATTAACATGGATATATGTACTAAAACACCCAGACACAAACATACAAGTTTATAAATTTAATGAACTCTCAATAAAAGCAACCAACAAACTTTTCCTCTATGAAGCTAGACAGGTTAAAACTAAATACTTCATCTGTTTGGAATTTATTTTTGTACATGGTGTGAAGTATGAATCTAATTTTCTTTTTTCAAGTACCTATTCATTGTCTTAGCACAGTTTATTTAAAGAGCCCACTCTTGCCCTAGTGATTTAAGATGTCATACCCTAACACTTATGTACTTGAAACTATTTCTGATCACATTATTCTGTTCCGTTGACCTGTTTGTCTATTCATGTACTAATGCCATATTATTTTAATTATCAAAGCATTGTAGTATAAAGGTATGGGCAATAAATACGGTGAATGTTTAAATAAAATTTTAAAAAACATATAGTAAAAGACACATCAATTCCCCTCAAGATCACGACCCTTACTTCAAACACAATTATGCCATCGTTCTTGCCGCTTTCCAAAGCAGCTCTGGAAGTCCTCTTTCATGAGTGTCTTTAGTGGTACTATTGTGGCTGCCTTCATATCCTGAAATGATTCAAAATGTTTGTGACAGTTTGTGTCAGTCTGGCAATGTGCAACTTCTGGCTCAAGATGATCACGATCTGGATGGATTCAGGACATCGAGGCAGCCAGCAACTGAAGACACTGAAGAGGACTTCTAGAATGGCTTCGGAAAGTGGCAAGAATGATGAGATAAGTGGGCATGAAGTGAGGAGAAGTCCTTTGAATGGAATAAATGGCAGCAGGTGTTCTACTATATAATAAATTAAAAAAATTTTACCCAGATATACTGTCTGTGTAGCTAACCGCTATCCTTCAAGTTTGTACCAGACTGACAGTATGAAAGTCTTCCATTTCTTTTCACTTTCCCGTCAATGTGGGCTTATTTTTCAAGAAAAAAAATTGTTTTGTGTAACTCTGTCCTGAGTAATGGTTTATCACCCCCAGCACACGCATGGAGCTGGGACACACGGGCTCTGTCTGCAATCAGTGGCTTTGGTGACAACCGTACCTGGGAGACGCTGGACAAATGCGGGACATGGGACAGCGTGGAAGGCAGCGTCACGGCTCCCTGCGTTAGGCTCGGGCACATCCGGCCCCGGGGAGACCCGGGGAGGCCTGGGGGTGGCGGAGCCCAGCGTGGCTGTGAGTGGCGCCCCTCCCCCCGCCCTCTGGGACCCTCACTCGGTATCAGCAGAGACTGAAACTGCTGATAAGGAAGGCGGACTCTAGCGTCCCAGGAGACCAAACCCCCTTCCCATCTCCCGACAGCTCCTTTCTCCCGGCAGGCAGGTCCTGCGAAATTTTACTTGAATTTCCACGTTGCAGTGGTCTGGGGTTAAGGGCCTCACCGTTCACTCTCCTTCCAAGTCCTCAGAGCTCTAAGATCAGCCCCATAATCAGGCGGGGAGATGCATGCTTGTAATCCCAGCATTCTGGGAGGATGAGGCAGGAGGACCACAAGTTCAAACCCAGCTTGTGCAACTGAGAAACTTAGCAAGACTTCCTCTCAAAAAAAAAAAAATAAAAAAATAAATAAATAAATAAATAAAGTTAAAAAAAGACTGGGGAGGTAGTGCAGTGGGTTCAATCCCCAGGACCCGGTAAGAATCAGCCCCCTACTCTGCAGGCTTGTTTAGGAAGAGGCAGGAAAGGGGGCCCCTGGGAGGTGCTCTGGAAGGGAGCAGGAAGATCATATTCAGACCAAGCTGCTGGGGGGAATGACCAAGCCTCTTCCTCAGGGGGAGCTCAGGCGGCCACCTTGAGACAGGAGCTGAGTGGCACCTGTCTTTGCGAAGACCGTGTTTTGGTCCACTTTCAGGGATTCCCCAGGGTTCATCTCGTAAATGTCCCCATCCATCAGTGGGTAAGGCTCCTGGAGTGACCTTTTATCAGGACAACAGATCGGCATGGGGAGGGTGGCAGGGCTCGAGGGGACAGGATGTTTCGCCCACGGCGCCGGGCTGAGCTAGGATATTGTTATAAAGGTTATAAAAACCAGTTGGAGCTGAGTGGGTGGTACATGCCCATAATCCCGGTACTCAGGAGGCCGAGGCAGGAGGATCACTGCGAGGTTGGGGCCAGCTTGGGCTAAATAGTTCAAGACCAGTCTGAGCTACAGAGCGAGACTCTGTCTCAAAACCAAAACCAAAAACAACAACAACAAAAATTAAAATAAATAAATAAATAAAACCCTTAAAAATAGAAAACCTAAAAAACAAAACCAGAAAAAGAAGCCAGTGGACCCTCAGAGTCTCTCCTGAATCCTCCCCTAAGATTAGCCGCCCTCTCCAGGGAGTTTGATGGAAAGGGAATCTGGCCTCAGGGACCCTGGACACAGTTTGGGGCTGGAAAGGGAGGGGAGGTGGGGTTCAGTGGGCATCAACACACTGAATGGAGTCACTTCCAGCCCCGATGCCGTCTGGCCTTAGACCGACTCCTAGTCACATTCGTTTCGTATTTACATGAAATCACCAACGATATGGAAAGCAAGTCAATCAGATAATGAGCTTATTACGAACCTCAAGGGAAAGAAGAGGAGGTAGAGGAGAGCGACTGCTTCCATCAGCTACGAGACGAGTAAGCTCTGGCTAGACCCGAGACTCTGACTGAACCAAAGATGATCACTAATTCGAGAGGATAAGGTTAGGGGTTTCACAAAGTTAAACCCCCATTTTCCATCCTGAGAAACAGTCACCAGTCAGTTAATTCCTAAAATGGAAAAATCAAGACACAATAAATAAATACCAGGTTTTATAAACTGAAGCACACACAGAGCTAAAAATAGTGATGGGTCTGGGAAGGAGAGTGGGGGATGGGGAATTTATTTAAAAAATTGAAATATCTATAATTGCACACACACTAAATAGTAGGGTTGGGGAGGATGTCAGAGTCTAAAAGAAGGGCAAATTGGAGCCATTTGTAGGTAAATGGGTGCACTTTGAGACCTATGTTCAGTGGAATAAATCAGACACGGGAGGTGACTATCGGATGATTTCCCTTACAGGAGAAACCTGAAATGTAAATGATTTAAAGAGTGAAGTAAAAGACAGATGACAGGAAACAGGGAGTAGACTCTGGGAAGCAGGACAGGAGCTTGGGGACAGAGAGACAGAGGTGGGAGCAGAAGGGCACTTGAAAGGGATCGAGATGCGAGGTGCACGTGTGCCAGTTTCCCACGATGATTATAATTCTTATACACTGCAACGTATATCAATAAGAAGGTCAGTGTGCTCCGACGTTTAAGAAATTATACTCCATATTTTCAGAGTCAATCATAAAACGTTCTGAGGATTCTAAAGCCAATTGCTTCCATTCCCCTTGCATTTAAATGAAACAATCTCTGCTAGGCAATTCAGCAAGGAGAATGCGCTATTCTGACCCCCTCCCGAAGTTATCAGGCCCCCTCTAATCCTACAGCAGGACAATAAGCTCCAGTAATTTAGGAACATGTAACCCAAGGAAATCTTGAGGCCCAAAGTACTGACAAAGAAACAAGAGTCAGTAATTAGGAAGTAATTCAAATGTTTACTTAGATCATTTAGAGAATATGATAATGAGTCCCATTCATAACTCACAGCCGAAGTCCTAGAACATCCTCTCCTCTGCTCTGTAATTTGTCACACTCGTTGCTACTCTGAAGCCACCCACAATGGAAACCATTTATTACTTGATCTCTGAGACTCTTTCCTCTAACTCTTGTGTCTCTCTACCATTATCTCGATTTCTGTATCGCTCAGGCTCTTCTCAGCATGGGTAGGACAAAGAGGAAAAACAGATTTGCCTTCAGCAGGTTCAAAGCAATATCCCTGGACACATTTATTAATGGATGAATTTTTTCTCATTGTGAATGCAAAATTGTATCATTATTCAATTCCTTATTATGATAAAAATAATTTAGACATTGTTCGAATGTTTTCATAGTCTTGGGAATGATTCACGTAAATTATTATTATTTTGCAAAACATCAGTTTAAGACAAACTGACTCATACACAGTGAAACTGAAACACAAATGGATGGAAAATTTTAAGAAAAAGTTTTGCTTGTAGATAAGTACAGAGAACAAGGCAGTGCCTCGCTACCCCAATCTAGCGCATGCTAACATGTTTTTGTGTTTGCTTTAGGCATTTTGTAATTTTAAGAAATGAGTGCTATATATTAAATTAGATAAAAAGGGCAAATGATTGTAGGACTTGGAGATGTAATAGAAGCAGTGGAATGGGCTTGGGAAAAAGAGATGGGAAGAGCAGAAGTTCATGGGGAGTACTGAACGTTTTCTTGAGAAACTTACTGCAAAAATCCTGATTAATGGTGGGCTGTTAAATCAAAAGTCCTTTGCATTGAGTTATATCCCCAGCCTTATTTTAAAATGCTTTCACACAGGGTCTGTCTAAATTGCCTAGGCTTGTCTTAAATTTTTGATCCCCCAGATAGCCTCCCAAAAGGCTGGGATGACAGGTGTGTACCGTAACACCCACCTGTCACTTCTTACAACACAGTCCTGCTGGTCATAAATGATTTCAATTTTTTTTTTTTTTTTTTTTTTGGTACAGAGGATCAAACTCAACCTCATGCCTGATGGATAGGCGCTTAGGCTGCTGAGCTAGATCCCCTGCTAATGATCTCAATTTTAATTTATCTGGAAATATAGTATTTCGCTTTCATTTCTGAAGAATAGTCTCACTGGGACATTGAATTCAAGCTGGACAGTTTTTTCCTTCCCACACGTTCAAGGCATCATCTCGTTGTCTTTTGTACTTCAGTTATTAGATAACATATTAGTTGTTATTTTTATTGGCCCCCTGTATACAATGTGTCATTTCTGCCTGAAGGATTTTAAAAGTTTTAGTTTACCTTTGATTTTCATCTATGATGTAGCTACATGTAGATTCTGCTTGTTCCTATATTGATTCTTTTAGAGGATTGCTAAGCTTCTCATATATATATATGAGTATATAAAAGTATATATATATGTATATATATATATATAGGCATTGGTTTTTTAATCTTGTTTGGAGAAATTGTGGCCAATGTTTCTTTAAATACTTTAAAAATTTCCTATTCTCTCCCTTCCTTCCATGATTCTGTTACACGTCAAGATGTTTAAAATTATGAATCTATTTGATATTGAGGCTTTTACCTTTTTAAAAGTGCTCTGTGCTCTGATGCATTTGGATAATTTATCTGTCTCTCAATGAATAGTGTTTCCTTTTTTCCCTTCATATCGAATCTTCTGTTTATCTCATGTAATAACTTAAAAAAACTTCATATATTGTATGATCTGTGACCGAAAAATACGGTGTGTAACCAAGAAAAATTTGTTACACTAAAAAACACATTGCCATGTGACCTCCTCAAAACCCTCTCCCTGGTTTTGAACACACTTGTCCCACCATTCTCTCCACTTTCTGCAGCAGTTGTGCAAATCCTCCTTCCTGAGTGTCTTCAGTTGCGCTGTCACGGCTGCCTCGATGTCCCACAATGATTCGACATTTCCCTTTCGTGGTCATTTTGACTTTGGGAAAGAGTCCTAAGTCCCAGGGGGACCACTGTCGTGATTTTACGAGCCCGCCTTTCCGCTGGATGGCGCTCAGCAGCAGCCGACACCATATCTGTTTCATCACACTCGGTGAAGACGTTCAGCAAAGAGGACTCCAGAGCTGTTTCAGAAAGTGGCGGGTACGCTGGGACGCGTTCGAAGTAAGGGGGAGGGTTTTGAGGGGGAATTCTTCGCAATGTGTGTGATAAAATTTTAAAAATTTAAATATGCACTGTATTTTCAATTATCCCTTGTATTTTTCAGTTCTAGGGTTTCTAGATGTATTGTTTTTAGCTTTTCCACATCTTCTCCAAGTTTCACTCTTTATCCACTAAATCCATTTTTTCCGTAAAACTCTGACATATTTATCAATTATTTAAAATACTTCCCCTCCTAATCCCCACATCCGGGTTGTCCGTTGAGCTTCTTCATTTACCGCTCTTTTTCCTCCTGCCTACTGCGGACCAGCTTTCAACTCAACCCTTGTTTCTCCACGTGAGTCCTTTGCTTGTCGTGCTGCTGAGAAGTTGAACTCTGTCTGCCCAGGCGCGCGCAGGCCTCCGGGTCCTGCGGGGGTGGCTTTAGGCCCTTATTAACTCTGGGGTGCGGCCCTTGCTCCCGGCCTGTGCTTCGACCCTGAGGGCAGGGCCCGTTTTTTGGGTTTCATGAGAAACCTGAGACCTTGACTTTCCTTCGACGAGCTTGGAACTCTAGAGTCAGTCTGTCCAGCTGTGCGCACCTGGGTCCGCTGGGCTCTGCTCGCCTACTGCTGTCTCCTCCCCTCCGCGCAGGAGCCGCAACGCGGTCGCCTCTCGGGGCACTAACCTGGAGGCTTGATGGTTCCTGCATCTCCCTCTGTCCTTCCCCCCTTTCTTCTCTCCTTTCTTCCCCTTTCCCTTACCCCTCGTCCTCTCTCTCCTCCTCCACCTCTCCTTCTCCTTCTTAACCGTAATGGGAATTGAACCCAGGACCTTCGCACTGAGCTGCGTGCCCAGATCTTTTTTTTAACGCTTTAAAAATTTGAGGCAAAGTCTTGCCAAACTGCTAAGTTGCCCAGGCTAGGATTGAATTTGCATTCTTTCTGCCTCAGCCTCCCAGAGTGACGGGCTCATAAGTGCGTGCCACCACACCGGGCCTCCAATTCCCAGCGCAACCCGAAGGCGTCTCCAGCCCTTTCTTATGCTGTCCTGCTGCGGCCCACAGTGCAGACTGGACGGCTTGGCGAGGGTCTGGAGTCCAGCGCCCTGCGTGGCCTGCCCTGTCCCCTGGTGCTGCCCCTCAGGCTCCAGGGCGCTGGCCTCAGGGAAGGCGGGGCTGCACCGCAGATGGACAGCGCGTGTGGTCCCCGGCCATGGCCCCCGTCACAGATGATGCCCTGCGTGGCGGTGGTAGCCATGAAGAGGTGGAGGCAGCTTCCTCCTAGGTGTGACCTGGTGCCCTTCCCACCCGGGGAGCCCAAGACTTGGGTCTCCCAACTTCTGCCTGCTTTGGCTACTCCGGGATGGCATAACCCAGTCATTTTAATATTCTGTCTGTAGTTTATCATTGTTACCAGCAGGTGAGTTTTGTCTGATACAAACTATTCTGCTGTTACCTGAGCTGGAGAAAAGCATATTCAGAAATAAAATAATGATGTCTATTATCAATACTTCTATTTCACATGCTGGAGGGTTGAACAAATGCAAAAACTAAGAAAGAAACAGAAAGTGAATTATTTGCAGTATGAAAATAAAAAAAAACTATAGAAAGAATTTTAATTAAAATAAGAGGCTAGGAATGATGCTCAGTATTTTTAAAATGCTATTGCCTTCTTTTATTTTATTTTTTATCTTTTTGAGACAGGGTCCCGCCTTGTAGTTCAGGCTGGCCTTGAACTCACTATGTAGCCCAGGGTGGCCTCAAACTCACAGCAATCCTCTTGCCTCAGCCTCCTGAGTGCTGGAATTATAGATATGTGCTATCACACCTGGTTCTATTGCTTTCTATATATAAATTTCAGGTCTGTTAAATTATATTTTGGGTACAAAGAAATTTGTCTCAGATTCCAAGCAGCTTTCCCTCCTAGAGTTATTCTGAATTCTCTAGTTTCTTGAGTTTTGTTTTCTGCTTCTGCTACCAGAGGAACCTTGGCTGAAGGAGAAGAGGTTTCTTCGAGCTGAGGTGGGGAGAAGATGGGCAAGGGGCTTCTCACCTGTGGAACTGAGTGAAGAAGGTGAAACCAAAATGAACCCACTGAGGACAAAGACTGTGGTATTCACTGTGGTGTCCCCAGCAGTTAGTGCCTTGAGTCCGGGCCAGAATAGGTCTCAATCAATATTTACCAAAGGAACGTGCTGCTATTTTTATACATTTGAAGGACTCCAGTGAAGGAAGGGCTAATCCGGCTTGCGCAGGAGCTCCCGGAGAGACAGAGCATCCGAGGACAGACCAGGCAGAGTTCGCAGAGCTTGGACTCCTGCCCACGGACACCCCAGCGGAAGACGGATGGACATCTGGCAGAGGTTAAAACAATAGTTGTAGTCTGGATTTTGACCTTCATGGAAGAAGATGAAAGAAAAACTGAACAGCAGGTTGAAGAACAACCCTCTGATGACTTGCAGCGGTTCTTGCCTCATGGAATTCACGCCCTCGTCTGGATCACCACCATACTGAACTGAGGTTTGCTGTGGTGCTGTTGATGGTATGCAAGTCTAAGACCAGGACACGAATGACATCTTAACTTTTGGCTGGGTTCTGTGTGTTCGTCACTCGGGGGAGGCCAGTCATCATGTCACAAGGACTCTCAGGCAGCCCTGCGGAGGGCCATGTGTAAAAGAGCAATCCTCCAGCATCAGCTTGCTGGCCATATGCATGAGCCATCTGACAGCAGATCCCCCAGCCCTGGTTAGGCCTGAAGGTATTTCCAGGTCCACCAGCAACTCCATAAGAGACCCTGAGTTGGACCCACCCAACTGAGGCCACTCCTGGATTCCTGACCCCTGGGAACAATGAACAATAGCAAATTATGTTTAGACCATGGCAGGCTGATTTATGATACATAACTTTGGGGGTTGAGGCTCTGGAATCTGACTCTGCTTCTTCCCAGCGTTTATGCTTTTACATTTTATCACCTCCCTTTGGGCTACCTTTGATGTAAATCCAGGACACTGGGCAGTGTCCATGTACAGGGAATTCCTGAAGGTGAGGCGCTGGCTAGGAAGGGGAGCTACCATGCCACTGGAGGATCACCTCTCTAATCAGTGGGTTCCCAGTGTCTAGGAGGCAATCCCCATCTTTGTTCCAAACCCAGCACAGTACCTGACACAGTACAGCTTTCCTCTAAATACTCTCACTTAACTAGTAAGTCAAGGTGCATTTGTCAAAAGCCAGTGCTTTGGCCCCTTGTGTCTCTCCGTTCTTAGTCCTCCTGGCTGACTATCCAGCAGGGGGCAGTGTAGTGCACCTGTGAGACCCACCGAAATCCATTAGTTGAGATACCAGCTTTTTAGAAATTATGTGGCTTTGTTATTTAGGAGCTCACTAGCTTCTTTCAATAAAACCCTGCATGTGATTTATACATGACCAGAAAACTACGAAGTGCAGTTCCATATTTCCAAAGCTAAATATTTAGTGATCGTTGATGTAGATACACAAATGGATGTAACTCGTCTTAGTAATAATGCAATGCCATCCATATAGGGTACTTAAATCTCAGATAAGTAGAATTTATTTTGACTTCTAATAAAAACCAAATTTTTTAAGGATGTCTCACAGGCAAGCCAGGAACTAGGAAAGCTGCTGGAAGAATTATGAAAAGAGAATTAATCCATCATGTGGGTGAACCTTGAAATGGTATGCTAAGTGAAAGGGGCCAGTCACAAAGGACTGCTGATCTGAGTCCCTTTCTATGAAATGTGCAGAATATGCAACTTTATAGACACATCAAGTTGGTTAGAGATTGCCCAGGACTGGGGGAGATGTGGAGATTTGGGGGTGATAGCCGATGGGTATGGAGTTTCTTTTCAGAGCAATAGAATGTCTTAAAATTAGGTAACAATGATAGTTGCGAAATTCTTTGAGTATGTATTTCAGTACTGAATAGTGTACTTTATTTTATTATTTTTTCTTTTTTCTTTTAAACAGAAGAAAAGTAAGAAATTAAAGTAAAACAATTCCACAACCAGCCAATAGGAGAAAAACAATAATCAGCACATTGCATATTGTTATATTCACAGCAGTTGTTTATGGTGTAAGACATAGACACGAAACATTGTCCAGAAAATTATTAGCACAAAACTTCTGCCTCAATGAATCAAGAGAAACCAGCTATATGACTATCTTTTTTTGTCATGATTGCTCTATTATTTTCAAATAAATATTTTGCATTAAAAATGAAATCTGAAGATGACCCTGTGAAAACTACTTTTCACTCAAAATTCTTTTACTTTAACTGTCTTAACTAATTTTTTATATACATAGATTTTCTTTCAGTTCATCACACAAGTGCAACAATGCAATGGTTACATATGTGTGACTTATTTAGTTCACTGAGAAGTATATTGTCAATACTCATCCATTTAAGAGTGAAAATGTCTAGTTTATCATTCTTTATAGCTGAGCAGTATTCCATTATATAGAAATACCACATCTTTTTTGTCTTGAATAATACTTTAAATGAGTAAATTACATCTCAAAATTGTAAAAAAAAAATCACGGTCAGCTAATTGTTTGCATTTATGTTGTTACCCTCATTGTTTAGTGTTTGAAAATACATCGGTCATGTGGGATGGAGGGGTGACGTCCATGGGCCACGTGTGCGTGGAAGATGCCAGCAGGTGTCCAGCACAGAACCATGACTGTTCTCCTGCTCAGCATCTGGAAAGTTTTCCAGTGGTTGCCACACTGTCCCCATTCACAGATAGTGGCCAGCTCAGGAAAGAGTCACTCATCCCACTACTGCAGCCATAGGGGTTGACCTTCAGGTTGGCATGGTAACCTTTGACTCAGCTGGCAGCAACTAGAGGCATAGAACAGCAGCCCCAGGACCACAAAGGAGGCCATGATCTGTTTCCAATTCTTTCTCGGCTTGTATGCAAGATCTGCCTTTTGCAGTGTGCAAGGACAGATCCTGCAGGAAGCACCTCCCAAAAGGTGGAACCAATAATCCCAGCAACACTGGGCAGAATGGAATCGGTATTTAGAGGAAATCACCCTGTTAGGGCTTGCTGACCTGGTTGTTAGTGGAATTGACCAAGATCACTCCATGAGCTACCTCTCTGATGTTAACTATGTCAACAAAGCGAGCCTCTTACAATGAACCACAGTTCAGAGCCGAGGATATTCTCAGTTCTAAACACCACAAGCCATTGGCTCGCATTCCTGTGAGCAAATATAGTCCAGCCACTGGAGACCCACCGGGAAGGTGTCAAGTTCCTGTCTGCTGTCTCTGTTGTTGCACTAGCCATCGGTGGAAAAGTTGTGGTCACTTTCCCTGTGTCCAGCCTGCCTTGTGCTTGGCCAGGAAGATGAGACTGGGAGCGTGACAGAGCTCTCCAAAGCTGATGTGGAGAGTTTGAGTCCCAGACTTGGTTATATGCTGTCCTTCTGTGACATTTAGCATCTTGGGTGACATACCTTCTGGGACCGTGTCTCATTCTTTGCTCTTTGCACAAAAAATGACTCTTGTTCTTTCAGGGTCTTTGGTCACTTAGGGACAAGAAAGTGATGGGGTGTGAGTGGTGGCTTCTCTCTCTCTCTTTGCCACCTCTCCTCTGCCTCCCCAATGCAGCTGACTACACAGGGTCCAGGGCCCCGTAGAAGCAGGCATGCTGTACACAGCAGGCAATGAGCCAGGAAGGAAAGCACTTCTCGGGTGGTCAAGAGACAAGTCCTGAGCATTATCATAAGCCCCAGGCATTGCCTACATTAGTTTACCCAGCAGTGCTCTTCAGTAGGTGCTGTTATTGCCCACTGAAGAGAAGGAGACTGAGGTGCAGAGGAGTTGGCCAACACCCTCAAAGCAGCCCCCTTCATGAGTGGTAAAGTGGAAACTCAAGTTGCTGCACTGTAGAAACTTCCCTCTTAATAAGCTGGGGTATTTTCTGCCAGTCTTTTTGTCCACCCAGTTTTTCATTTTTGCTTTGTTGTTTTATCTTTGCCTAATTGAGAGTTCACACTATGTAAACAATTTTGATCCCCAGGGGTTTTCTACTTGCTAGAAGCCCAAGCCCTCAGGGGTCCTGAGTTACATCTATGCAGAATTCACACTGCAGACACAACTGTCCTGGAGGATTCTGTCATACTCCATCAATGCAAAAGGTCTTTTTCTCTCTGACTGAGTGAGGTACAGTCCTGTGTAGTCACTTTCATTGCTGGAACAAAATGCCTGACACCCATATCCTAACAGAGGAGAGATATACTTGGCTCTTGGTTTAGAGGATTCAGTCCATGGCGTGCTGGCTCTGAGGCAGAAACAGCTTGGTGGAAGGTCCCAGAAGAGGAAAGTTGCTTAAATCATGGCAGCCAGGAAACACAAAGAGAAGGGAAGAGCTGGGGACAAGCATGTATCCTTCCAGGTCACATCCCAGTGACCACCTGCAGTGAGGCCCCTCCTCCTAACAGCACATTCAGTTGCTGAACTCACGAGTGCACTGACCCATAGAGGGAAATAGTGCCCCCTGGATCCAGCCACCTTCCACACACATGAGACTTTTGGAGGACAATTTAGATTTAAACCATAACACGTCTCTACTTCCACCTTTCTTCAGTTCTAATCTCCTAAAGCTTTACATGTAATTCCTTTGCCTAAAAATGCAAAAACCCAAAAGAGACTAAACTTTATTAGGATGGCATTCACTGGGCTGTCCAGAAAGGCTTAGCCAGGGTCCAGGAGGAGGCCTGGCTTCATGTGAGGACACAGCAATGTGTGGGCTCCTTGGTGCCCCAGGTGTCCAACACAGATCTTGGGATACACATCATCCCTGCAGCCCTGGGACTGAGGAGGCTGAGCAAGGCTCTGGGTGTGCTGTACTCTACCATGCAGCCAGTGGATACAATCAGCCCCTGCCCAGACACAGAACTATAGGCTGGGGGTACAGAGGGACCTCTCGCCTGAGCAGGACAGCATGCCTTTATGTTCTTACCTCCTATCCGCTCTGGAACACACACTATTGCACCTTCTCATCTCTTACCCCACTTCTTTTTGCCCCTGCTAGTTTGCAGGAGCACCGAATAAAGGTTCTTTCAAGAGGATCCCTTGAGGCCAGAAGCCAAGAAACATCATTTAGTTCTGCAGCTCCAACAGGCTCCCGGGAATTCAGTTACTTTGATAGAGAGGGACTCTTCCGAGAGATTAGGCCATCCTGGGCCTAATCCTTCACACTTCATAGGACAGCAGGCTTAGTTATGAGTGAAATCTTATAAAGAAGATGTGAGTAAAAATATAAAAAGCTCCAAACTTTGCTTTCTTATTTCTGCTAGCAATATTTACAGATAAGATTGTGTCAGGAAAGCTAGGACCACAGGTACTGAGAAAGTATGTTCTTGAATTGTATTTAGAAAAACCATGATTTTTTTTTTTTTATAATAGGGGAATGGTTTTTCCTTCTTATGTGTGTTTCCTATTAGGAGAAGCCTTCTGATCTGTGTCCCGGAAGGGAAAGAAGGAGTTAAAATCTTCATACTCATTCCTACCCTTACTTGCTTTTCACATGAGCAGAGGGGCAGGCAGCTGATACCCAGTGCTGCTTGAACCACATCACTGTGGGTAGAGTTAGATGCAAAAAAAATTTCCATCATATCTGTCTTGACTCCCTTATGTAAGTAAGAAAGTCTTAAGCTTCTAATTCCCATGCATGTCTTGGTTACTTTTCTTATTGCTGAGACAAAATACTTGACCCCAAAGTTAAAGGAGGAAAGGTTTATTTGGCTCACAGTTTGTGGAGGTTTCAGTCCAAGGCAGGTGGCATGGCAGACAAGCATTGCAGAGGAGAAACAGTCCATGGCAAGCAGCCAGGAGGGAGCACATTAGCCCTCTTTCCGTCCCATATATTGTGCACAGGCTACCTGCCCTAGGGCAGGTGTAGCATTCACACCCTTAATCCCAGCCAGCACTGTGCCAAATCAATCAGTGGATTGATTTGGTAATCACACACCCTTGATCCAGCACCACACACTCTAGATCCAGCCACCTCTGAAAAGAGCCCCTAGGACTCCATGAGGTTTTGGAGGGGCACCTAAACACAAGCCATAACACGTGAGTAAGCATAGCTGGCAAGGAAGGATCCGTTTCTGAGGAGTGGCTATGTGTGTGAGGCAGCCTGGGATCCTTTATAAAGCTGGCAGCAAAAAGGACCTACCAGGTATGAGGCCCAAAGCACACATTCCAATGTAGTTAAGCAGAGAGGTCTGTTCTTTGGGGTCACCAGTTTCTTATGTAGCCCACCAGTCATTGCTGTTCTCTGCCATCCATTTGGTCACATGTGAGTATATTCTTATCAGCTGGAATCCTGGAGAGAAGGGCAGTGAGCCTTAGGCCTTCCAACTTCCGACAGTCTCCATGGCCCTAGTCCTTGAACCCTGGCTAACCATGCCCTCTAAGAAGTTCTCTGCTTTCTTATCTCTCAGTTGGAGATTTTCTTTCCTGGTCTCAACATCCATAGAACCTTTTCCTCCAGTATCAAACTTTTATAACCTCCAATTTTGGTCTTCTTCCAGGACCTACTTGTCTTTTCTTTTTTGTTACCTGTGACTGTCAATTGTGATGGGTCAACCTGAATGGTGCAAGAAACACCCAGCAGTAGTGAACACAGTCCTGGGTGTGTGTGGATGATTGACATGGAGGCCGCAAACCAAGGAAGGAAGACCCACCCTGAATGTGGGTGGTGCCATATGGTGAACTTGTACCCTGGATGGAGTAAAAAAGGGAAAAAAGAGGGACGTGTGCCTCTTTTCCATAGAGCTCCAGTCTTCACCACTGCCTTTAGATAGCAGTCTGCAGTGTCTTCAACCTTACAACTCAGATTTGAAACAGGCAGCAGCTCTTCAGGCATCTTCTAGGCCTTCGACCTTGGCTGGTGCTGCGCCCCTGAACCCCATTGTTCTATGGTTTTTTCATTTTCTCGGGGTGAACAACTATTGGATCTGCTGGTTCTGCTGTGTAGAGGTCATTGTGGACTCTCCCACCCCTGACCTCACAGAGGGCCATTGTGAATTCTATTGTCAGCCTACCTAATAAACCCCCTTCCATAATTACACATATAGTTTCTATTGATTCTGTTCCTCGAGAACCCTTATACAATATCATTCCCCCAAACTTGTCTGTCCCCATAAATTTGTATTCATCCTGTTTTACTTTTATCTTGTAGCTGAAACAAAATATCCAGTACCCACAAATTAAGAGAAGAAAGTTGTTTCAGCTCATAGTTTGTAGAGGTTTCAGTCCATAATCAGCTAGCTCCAAGGTAGGCAGATGATGATGGGTAGAATTCAAAGGACTGAGCCGTGGACAGGAGGAAGCTGCTCAGAGGACTCCTGAGTCTGCAGAAGAGCAATCCTTAAACATGCAGCTCAATACCGATGAGTGCATGGATGTAAGAAAATTACCCATGGCTGGCAACAGAAACACCTGAAAGGATTAGGGGTAATGGTGCTGACACACGAAGCTGGGAATAATGTCTACTGCCATCAGTCAGAATTAGAAACTTCATGATTGGCGGATCTTTCCTCAAAAGGAGAAAGAAAACTGTGGATTAATCACTGCTCTAGTCCCACTTAATCAGTATCTACAAGGATAGAATATTTGGATAAAATCAAGATCCAAATGGACAAAATTTCCAAATGGTTGTGTCCCAGAAAAAAACTTCAGAACTGTGTATGCGAATGTAAAAGTAGCCAAAACCCAAGACGGCAAAATTCACAAAGTCTGGAAACCGGTTCCACCCGGTTCTCTCGCAGCCCCTGCGATGGGTCCCAGCAACCCTGGTGGCAGCAGAAGTGGCAGCGGCCGGGCAGCAGCATAGCTCCGCGGGGTGCCCGTGCACCTCCGCCCAGGCCGCAACTTCCGCACGCGCCACCCGCGCACTAAGGTGCCCAAGAGAAAGTCAGCTGGGCCAAGGGGAGGCGCAGGAGGAGCCCAAGAGGAGATCAGCAAGGTTGTCGGCTAAACCTCCTCCTGCAGAAATGGAAACGAAGCCGAAAAATGCAGCGGGAAAGGATAAACCTTCGGACAAAAAAGTGCTAGCTAAAGGGAAAAGCGGAACAAAGGAAAAACAGGCCCAAGTGGCTAATCAAGGAACCAAGGAAGATTTACCTGTGGAAAACGGAGAAACAAAAAACAAGGAGGGGGCAGCCTCTGACAAAGCAGAGGAAAAAGAAGCCAAGTCTGGTTAACCACACATTAGGTCTTCTCGGTGGTCCCTGTCTCCCGTCTTGTACAATAGTGGAATATTTTTTATCAACTATTTTGTAAATGTAAGTTTTGTAGTAGCTCTAGAAACATTTTTAAAAAGGAGGGAATCCCACCTTATCGCATTTTAAAACTGTAAATAATTTTGTTTTGGAGGTGAAATCATTTGCTGATTGTTTATTTTTTGGTTCAACCAGAAAAAATAGTGGGATGTTGAATTATGGCAGGCTTTGACAGTCTTGGGTGTCAGCTTAACACTTCATGGGTGGAGTTAGTTTTATATCCTGAATACAAGGCACACTACCTGGCAATTTGGAATCACAGTCATGCATTTAATAAGTCTTGGACATTTTAAATGACTTCTATCCCCACTTTGTTTTTAGTAGAATTGTTTCCTAAAGAAAATTACTTCCTGAGTGTTGCCCTGTCACGATTGTATGCCCTTTGTAAAATCTTTGGTCATGGTAGTCCAGTTTGCCTCACTGTGTTAATGTGCTGTGAAATACTGAAAATTTGAGTATGTGGTGTCTATGACATGAAATAGTGAATCACTGGGACATCAACATTTGAAGTGACTGGTGCTTAATCCTCTTACTGAAAATCTGCCCCCAAATTTGAAGCTGGAAAGCCACTGGAATAATTGAAAAAGACAAAAACATGGCTTTTTAGACTTTCTGGTGTATGTGTTAAGAGTTGTGTACAAAGTGAAATGTCTGTACTGATCCTCAACACAACCAATCAAATCTCAAATATGGAAGACAAAAAAAAAATTCAGCCTGGTATTCAATAAAAATTACTGGCAAAACAAAGAACCAGGACACTATGACCCTAACAAGAAGTTAAAGATAAGAAAAACCAATCCAAAATTGACAAGGATGTTAGAGTTAGCAGATAGAACATGAATAGAGCATTGAAATTGTGTTTCAGATGTTAAGAAAGTTAAAATGAGACATGGGAGATAATAAAACTTTGCTTGGGCTTCTAAAAATAAAAACAATATCTGTAATGAAGAATACACTGGATGAGGTTAATGTCAAATTAGACATGCAGAACAGAAAATTAGTGAACTTAAAGATAATTATCCAGAACAGGCCACAGAGATAAAAGGCAACAAAGAACAGAGGACCAGTGAATTGCTGGGGAAACTTAAAGCAACCTAATAAATGTGCAATTAGAGTCCATGAAGGAGAGAAAGGATTGGATAAAAATGTTTGAAGAAATAATGGCTAAAACTTTCTAAACTTAAAAAAGTGAATTCGTTAAATTTTTCTAAATTTCATGCAAACTGTAAACTCACAGATTCAAGAAACTCAATAAACCCCAAGTACTAGAAACATGAGGGAGGAAAAAACTACAAGGCATATCATAACCGAACTACCCCAACTCTTAGAAAAAGGAATACCTTAAAACCAAAGTTAAAAAAAAAAGTCTATGTAAAAGACCAGATCAAGATGACAGTGGATTTCTTGTTAGCAGCAAAGTGAGCGGACAATGGGACAACAGCTCTAAAGCCAAGAGAATGAACACACAGCAAATCTTTCATACTAGAAATCTGTGTCTAGCACAGATATCTTCCAAAAATGAAAGTGAAGGAAATAATTCTTTTAATATAGAACATTGAAAGAATTAATCACCAGCAGACCCACAATACCTGAAATGTTTAAGGAATTCCTCAGGCAGACAGAAAATGATACTGGATGGAAATATGGATTCACACAGAAGAATAAACTCTGGAAATGGTAACTACACACACACACACACACACATGCACGCATATACTTACTATTTAAGTATCTTTACAGCATAATCACTATTTAAGAAAAGTAGTAATAATGTAGTATTGAGTTTATAAGATAGGGGAAAGTAAAGTCTATGATAACAACATTACAAAACTACTATTTCTCCAATCAAAGAATATCCTATGATTTTCTTTTTTTAATTTTTTCATTTTATTTTTTTATTTTAAAGATAGTAAATCCAACAGAACATAAGAGAACAAAATCAATCAAAACAAAGCAGCAGAACTGGTACAGAACTTGGAAGAAAGATACTATGAAAACAATAGCTACTATAGTATATCTCGTTATCTTCAGAATAGCTGACCATTCCAACAGGTATAGTAGAATTTAACCAAAAACAAAACAATAAAACCAATAAAAACAGAATATAAAATAAAGCAAAAAAAAAATGATCAGAGTAAAGCAAAACAGTGAGAACCATATTGGGCCTCCAAGATAAGACAGAAGAGAATCCCCCATATTAGCTACATTGCCTACTGTCATCTTCCAAAGAGATGCTCAGGTTGCTGACCTGAGGCCTGCAAAACACAAAACAATACCAGCATTTAGTTGCTTAATGTTCCTTAGTTGCTGCCAATTTAGCCAGACCTCCAAACCAGCAGGTTGCTTACGGGGGTGTGGGTGGGGGGTTGTCCTTGATTCTAAGTCCATGTGCCAGTGCCGCTCAGGCCTATTGGGGTAGGTCCTTGAGGGGCCCATTCTCATTCTCTTCTGGGAGTCTGTGCTGGTTGCACAGTCCCCCGGGAGGCCGATTAGTTGTCCTCTCCTGTGATTTTCTGTATGTCAAATGTTACTATATCATTTGAAGGAAGGGTGCCTTAAATTAAATACATATCTTATAAATCTAAATTAAATACAGGATAACATAGCAAAGCCAACAAAGGGCCTAAATTGGAGCCAGGAAATAATTAATTCAAAAGAAGTTAGAAAAAATGACTAAAGAACAGATGGGACAAGCCGGAAACCGGTACTAAGATAATAGACTTCAACCTAATCATATCAGTAATCACAGTAAATGTAAATTGTCTAAATATCTGCAATAAAAAACAGATAATTTTAGTTAGGATTTAAAATGTAAGGCTCAATTATATTAAATACAAAAATCCAAATAGCCTAAAAATAAGTGATGTTCACACTAATAAAAATGAACCTGGAGTGGCTATAGTAATTTATCAGACTAAGTAGATTTCACAGCAAATAATATTTGCAGAGACTAAAAAAGATGATTTCACAGTAAAAAAGATGTAGCTTGATCAGAGGAAATAATGCTTCCAAATGTTTATGGTACTAATAAGAAATGTTCAAAATGTTTCAAACAAAAAACTGTATCACTGCAAGGAGAAATAGACAAATACTCAGTAACAATCAAATGTATCAATAGTCTTATATCAATATTTGAGAAAACACTTGGAGTGAAAATTAAAGATATAGAAAAATTTGAGCAATACTAAAACTATTAAAAGTAAAAAAAAGTTGATCTAGATGACGTTTATAGAACATGTAAGACTCAATTTCAGAGAATCCAAGTCTCTATTAGAAATACGTTCTATGACCACAGTGGAATAAAAGTAGGGATCAAATTAAATTCTAAATCAGTAATGAAAAGATTTCCTGAAGAAAAATCTCCAAATAATTGGAAACTAAGTACCATAGTTTTAAATAATCCATGTTGTCTTAGTTACTTTTCACTCCTTGCTGAGACAGAATACCTGACACCCAAAATTAGGGAAGGAAAGGTTTATTTCTTACAGTTCTCGGGGGTTTCAGTCCATACTCAGTTGGCTCTAAGGCAGCATGGTGTGGCGGGGCAGCCATTCATGGTGGCTGTCAAACAGCAAGGCGTAAGGCACGCTGGCAAGAGAGTGGAAGCGAGAAAGAGGAAGACCTGCCTCCTTTACACTGTATCTTGGCTCCACAACTGGGTGGGTGCAGCACTCATATCACCAATCCTGGCACTACACAACAAACCAGTCATGAAGGCCAGACTCAGCCCCATCAAAAGTATATGAGGACCTGGGGGGACATAGTATCATCCAATACACTCCTAAGATTTGGAACATGATAATGTCCTCTATCAACATTCTAGTCAATATTTTATTGGAGGTTCTAGTCAGTGCAAAAAGACAATAAAGAGATAATAAAAGGAAAACAAAAGATAAATTTAGAAAATGACCCACTTCAAGGATTATTATAAAGCTATGGTAATTAAGATAATTATTGTTTGTATGAAAGTAGAGGAAAATATGGATGCAATAGAATGGGAAGTCCAGAAACATAGTTACACTTATATGGACAACTAATTCTCAATAAAGGCATTGCTAGTCTAATCTATTTAATAAATAGTAATAGTTGAATATTTATAGACAGAAAAGAAACTTAATTCTTTATGCTGCATGCAACAATACATGAAATGGAATAAAAAACCTGATTGTAAAACATAAAATTATGATGCTCCTAGAAGAAAACATAGGCCAAAACCTTTGTGACCTTATAGAATGAAATTTTGTTTTACAATTTTTTATCTTTAGTAGTACATGCTTGCAGTATATATTGATTAAATTCATTGTGGGGAGTTGGTTCATGTACATAACACATCTTTCTTTTTTCATCGCCTACTCCTCTCCTCCCATCTCTCTTCCTCTTTCTATCTCTTGGTTCCCTTCCCATTAGCAAAAGCCCTATCTCCACTTAAGAAAAAAAATTTTTTATCACTCCACTGCTTCATTTCATGTTCCCTTTTCAAAACTGAAAAAAATCTCCCTATTTTTTATTATCTATCTTATATTTTATTCTTTGTATTTTGAGTTTCTCATATAAGAGAAACCAGGTGACAGTATTTAAGCATGTGTGTCAGAGTTATGTCATTTAATATTATGGTAGCAAGTTGCATCCATTTGCCTATGAGTGCTTGAGTTTGTCTTTCCTTATTGCAGAGTGCATGTCACTCTATCATGCATGAATACCACCTTTTTGGCCACTCTTGCCTGGTGGCCGCCCTCACACCATAGGTTGTACTTCTTTTCCTACTTTTACTTGGCCCAAACTTGCTCTGCACAGCCTTTCATTTCTTACCTCTAATAAAACTTTGCTACTGTTAAAGAAAGCAGTAATTTAAAAAAATCTATTCATCTGTTGATGGGCATATGGGCCATTCCCAAGATTTAGCTACTATAAATGACTAAAGCAAATGTTTCTTAACTACAAAAGCATGATATACAAAAGTACATGTTTTGAAAAAGTACAAATTGATAAATTAGAGTACATCTAGGTAAAATATTTATGTGCCTATGAGATACTGTTAAAAGAATAAACCATCAAAGCACAGGAATGTATTTCTATGGGCTCGGGGTGTTGTTTGATGGCAAAGCCCTGTGTGAAATCCTGAGTTTGATCCCTAACACTAAAAAATACTCCACCCAAAGCAAACAAACAAATACAAAAACGTATTTGTGGGAAGAAATACTTATAAAGTATGTATTATCAGAGTCTTATATACAGAATATATAGGGAAATTTCAAAGCTCACCTAAAGAAAACAACTTATTGAAATGAATAAGATATGTAAACATATACTTTACTAAGAATTCAAATGCTTGGCAAATGAACTTGAGAAAAGGGACATACAAATTAAAACCACAGCACCTTCCCTATAATGCGTCCTTTTAGACAGATGGTACTGATTTGGATATAGTTTGAGTGAGTCACCCAAGGTTTCCTGTGCTGGAAGTTTGGCCCCCAGGGTGATAGTGTAGAACCCTTAAGAGGTGGGGCTACTGCAAGGTTGTTCAGTCACTGGGGCCTTACCCACAGAAGGGATTAATGCAGGTCTCACAGGGTGAGTTAGTACCCACGAGAGCAGGTGGTTACAGGAGCACAAGGCTGGCCTCTCCTCCATTGCTGACTTCCTGTCTTGCCATGGTCGCTTCCTCCTGCACAAGCTTCCCCATGGCTCCATATGCTAAGGGCTCCTCATTAAAGCCAAATGGACAGGAGCCCCCCAATCTTGGATTTCAGCCTCAAAAACCATGAGCTGAATAAACCTCTTTTCTTTATCCATGACCCAGCCTCAGCAACAGAAAACTAACCGAAATGGATTATTGGAAAAGTTTAACTTTTGGTATTCAATTATTTATGATATAATCACAATCTGTCCCTGGAAAGTAAGGTGCTAGGACACTGGAGCCGGCAGAGCATAGGCCATTTAAGGACAAGCATCTTTCATTCTGGGATGTCAGGGGCCCATCTGGGCTTGCTATACTCATTGGTGTAGATCTACCCAGAATGACTGAACTGCCTATGGCATTTCCTGGTTGATGATGTCTCCGAGTTGTATTTTCAGGGATTTTTTCTGTTCACTCATTTATTCCATGCCTGTTCTGATCCCGGCAGTATGCCAGGCCCTGAGGCTATCTAGATGAATACCATATGGCTCTTGTCTTAATGGAGGTGAGGAAGCAAGGGGTAAAGCACAAAAGTAAGGATAGCGTGAGCTCATGGGGCCAGAGAAACAGCTTAGTGGCACAAGCACCTGTCTGATAAGTGCAAGGTCCTGAGTTCGATTCCTTGTACAAAAAAAAAAAAAAAAAAAGATAAAGAAGAATAGTGTGAGGTCAGTCCAACTATAATAAGGGGGCTTAGCTAGAGGAGATTTCAGAGATTAAGGGCAAGTTGTCCTAGGTTGAACCAGGGCCATAAAGGTGACTTCAGCAAGGCAACAAAAAGAGAATGTGGTGGCCTCCAGCAAAATCGCTTGTGTCCTGTTTGACTCTCTTATCAGGGGGTGGCTTCCTCTGCCTTTCCTGTCCCTCATCCTTAACTTGTTCTTTGCTCCCACTGGTACCCTTCGGACCTCAGCTCTATACAGCCTGCCTTTTCTGCCTTCTCAGGACGCATGCTTTTCCCCTGTGGCACTTGTCCTGACTGTAGTAACACTCTTCTGCATGCATAGTTTCTGTTTCTCTCCCTAACCCCAGCGCAGAATCTACAGCAGGGCCCTGGTCTGTCTGATTTGCTAAGCTTTCTGCCTCTAGCAGAGTCTGTCCCTGGCAGCTGTTGGGTGTTCAGCACCTTTGTGTAGAGTGAATGAGTGAATGAATGAACAGATGTGTTGAAGAGAGGTTGGGAAAGCTGCCCTAACTGCTATGAGCTGATAGCATTTGAGGGCCGAGGAGGTTGGTTATGCAAGCCCCTGGGTTGCAAGCAGGCTCAGGCTGAGATACCGTGTGGTGAGTCCAGTAGAATCGCATCATCTCAGAAGACTGGGGAGATCTCAGGGGGGAACTAGCTCACACCACTATAGTCACTGCCAACTGCGGCCCCCCAGATCCCCCAGGGCTATCAGCCATCTACATACTAAGAGCTCTTTTATGCATCCTTAATGCCTCCGAGTGAGAGCCAGGCTTGTCTAATTTTCAGATAGTTTTGGGCGATCTGTGTCATGGGAGACGCCATGAGACTCATTTCCGCAAGGAATTTCACAAGACCTGTGTGAAGCTGAGTGAGAAGTAAACAGCTATGGAGTCGAGGAACAGAAGCCCAAACAGACAATTTCAGAATTCTCCAAAATAAAGCCTTCATCTATCTTTAAAATACTGTTAAAGGAAATGGAAGAAATATTTGTAGGAGGAAATATTTGCAAAGTATGTGTTATAAAAGTCTTGTTTGCAGAATATTTATAGAACTTTCAAAACTCAGTAATAAGAAAACAAACAACTGTAAAGTAGATGAATGCACTTCTCACTGGGAACTCAAATGCATGGCAAATAAACTTATGAAAAAGTGATCAATACATTAGCTACTAAGGACATGCAGATTAAAACTACAATATGTGCCCTAATGTTTATTGTTTTAATTAGATTATTTGCAAATGTTGATTTTATTTTTCCACTCCATAACAAGTAGATTTATGGATCTTGAAAGATCTGCCTGTCCAGCCACATCTTTCCAGCTCTGTGATCTTCAGAAAACAACTTCGTTTCTCTGAACCTCACTTTTTTACATAGAAGACAGGATAAAGTTATTTTTGTTTGACTTTTATTGAAAGGTTTAGATTGCAAGAACAATAAACAGTTCAGGACAATGGAGCACATGAAGAACACTGCATGACTAGGCCATCACTGTTGCTATGACTATTGCAGTGGAAGGGATTATCCTAGATCTGGGGAAATCACGGAATAATTTCTAGAGAGAGCACCTCTTAGAATATATCATGAAGAGAACTCAGGTGCAATGCAAATTGCAGTTGGGGAACAGAGCTGGGGATAATATGTCTTGGTTAAAGCTGGGGATGAAAATGACCAGTATGTTCAGGGACTTCACAGGCCAGAGGAGTGGGTCCATGTGTCAAGTGGCAAGAGGTGGGCTGGAGAAGGGTTCAATTACGTGTTTTTATCTGTCCTGCCAAGAGTGGGGCTCTATCCCCATGGGGAACAGAGGGGAGTCCTGCAGGACTGTAAGCACCGTGGGTTTGTACCTGAGACACATTTCCCTGTGAGTGTGTCTTTACGAGTCATCCATGGAGTTAGGAAGAAAACAAACTTTTAAGTCATGGAAATAAGGCAAAGAAAGGGCAACAGCATCTCTGAGTGTCACATAAGGCCATTGTTTAACAAGCCCCTGGAGGATTATTTAATTATAGAGGAATGTAGCTTTGTTTGACTCACTACTCCTCATTGATTAAAAGCTCAGGCATTGTAGAGTTATGTATTAACTTGATGATTTTTTTCCTAGTGGAGATACAATTGATTTCTGTCTGGTAGAAGAGATAACTCCAATGTTATGGTCTTATTGACTTATAAGGGCATTAACTTGTTTTGTGTCTAACCTAGCAATTTTATTCTAACTTTTTTTTTTCCAAAAGCCTGTGAATACCGAGTTCCTCTAATGCTTTTTGAGTGAGCCTCACTTATAACATTTGGAACTGCTTGACCCAACTCTCTGATTCTCTCACTGAAAAGCTAAAGACAGCTTTGGCGTGTGCTCATTCTGTATTGGTATTTAACTCTTTGAAAGTCATGTCTGGCTGCTGATGTTTCAGTTTAAATTTCCTGTAAAAGATCAAATGGTGGAGCTGGAAAGGCTGTGACTTTCTCAGTCTTAGCCTTGGGGACTCTTGCTGAGGGAGGGACAAGGAGCACCTGTGATAGCTAGAAATGTTACCCTGAGGATTAGTAGTGGGGAGTGACGATTCACATGGGCTCCCAGCACTTTAGCAAGCTGGTTGGTAGTGAGATGGTCCAAGCATAGTCTGGGCAGCTCTAAGGACACAGGAGGTGACTTGCTTAAGTGTAAACATACACGCTTTAGTGGGGCCAGGGTGGGTTCTGGCCTAGCAGATGGAACAAGCAGGAGGGCTCTGCACAAGACGATATTAAAGTCAGACAAGTAGTAGCAGCACCCTGTCCTCAACATTTGCTGATGTAAATCTGTTGGGAGAAGAACTTGACCCAGTAGTTGGCCAGCACTAGGGATACAGGGAGTAGGTGCAGTCCTTTGGGGGAGAGCTGGCAAGAGTGTTTGGTGTGCAGGGACCCGTAGTCCAGCGGAAAACTAGAAACTAGGCAAAAGCTTCACCTTTCAGATCCAGCCAATGGATTGGGGCAAGCGAGAGCCAGAAGATTTCAGCGCTCGAACATGTGGAGTCACAGGGCTCCACCTCAAACGTGCAAGATATTGTATCTGTGGCCACTGCAATCTGTCTTTGTTGTCTCTTTGCCCATCCATTTATTCCCTTGTTCAGTAAGGACATATTGCCCAGTGGCTTTGTGTCCCCTGCCTTCGCAGGGACATCCTTGTCCCCTGTCTTCATGGTGGTGGGGTTGAGAGTAAGGGCAGCATTTTGTTTATCAGGATTACACAGGACCTCATATGATGCTTGGTGACAGTGGTGGCCAACTGGCTTTCTTGCTACTGCTTGGTTCCTTTGATTACCCAAACTATGATGGAGGAATTTCCCACTACATGTGTCAGTTTCTCCTCAACGTACAAGGTATGATCAAAAAATATAGTGACCATTTACATTTTTAAAATTATTACAGTAAAAGACCACATTGCCATGTATCTCAATCAAAATATTCCCCTTGAGCTAGAACACACTTATCCTATTGTTCTGGACACTTTGTGAAGCAGTTCTGAAAGTCTTCTTTCATGAGTGTCTTTAACTGTGCTGCTGTGGCTGCCTGGATGTCCTGAATTGATACAAAACATTTCCCTTTCATGGTCATTTTGATGTGGAGGAAGATCCAGAAGTTGCCTGGTGCCAGATCTGGTGAATAAGGTGGGTGAGGACACACTGCGATGTTTTTATGAGCCTGCCTGTCTGCTGGGACGCACTCGGCAGCAGCATTCACTGTATTTTTGATCACACCTTGTAAAGACACTCAGGACAGAGTAGTTACAGAACTGCTTCTGAAAGTGGCAACAATGATGGGTCAAGTGTGTTCTAGCTGAAGAGGAGAATTTCAAGGGGGATTCATGGCAATGTATCTTTTACCATCATAATTTAAAAAAATTAGCATTCACTGTATATTTGATTACACGTCATACAGCTTGGAATTAAGTGTACTTGGTCACTCCTGCAGCTGGAGGTTGGTGTGTAGTTGAGGCTCTACTCATCACATGCATCAGGACAAACTTTGGCTCAGAAGCAAAAGGGGTCCCTGAGGTCAGGATCACAGGAACTGCACTCGTTTAAGGGTTGTGCCTCGGTGATTAGCCTGTGCCTGGTGGCACGGCAATGTGTTTCCCCACAGCGGCTGGGTGGCCCCTCTGCAGCACTGGGCTCAGGCCTGTCACCCCACAGGCTCTCGTAGGCTGCCTCTTCAAGAGAGACACCAATTAAATCCATCAGTCTCTACCCAGTAATGTACTTCTGCAAAGCAGTTAGGAAACTCTATAAGCTCTGACTTGCCTGTTCCTTCAATACAAGTGTAGGATGATTAATTGCACTGGCTCCTTTCCATCAAGCAGGGAGTAGGAATTGGTTATCACTGAAATAGATATGGATTTGCCTTCTCTGCTCACCACGCTTCTGCCAAAAACACTATTTTTGTGGACTTACTGAAAGCTGTGTTGACCATCATGGTGGCCCATTTAACACATATAACACTTTTTTATGACCAAGCAATTCATTCTACACAAAGAAAGTAAGGCCATATAAAAGACTAATTGTCTTTTCTGCAGCCTGGCTTGGGTCCCTGTGAGCCTGTGACTGATTAAAAAAGCAAGAGGCCCACTCCCACTGCACACCCCACTGAGGTAAGCATATCTGATCTTGGGAGTTCAGGACAGCCCACGTCGCCACGATCATTCGCCAGTTCCATTTCATGCTTTTTGTTCAGCAGCTGCTCTGGACAAGATGCACATTATTGGAATGCATTTAAGCTTTAGGCACTTTATCATATGTATATAGTTCTCACGACAACCCATTTTCCACAGGGCAAAATGAGGATCAGCAAAGATGTGTGGCCCAAGGCTACAAAGTTATGGAGCTTTGGAGCTGGGCTCACAACTGACAGCTGGCCAGGTTCTCTCTACTGCTTCATGTCCCCCTTTTTTTCTGGAGAGATGAAGTGGGAAATTCATGCACTGACCATCCTGACTCTCTTCTGTCCTCCCTTTCTCCTACCCTGACTTCAGACTCATAGCAGTAAGTCAGTTTTAAGCAACAGTAGAGAGGAAAAGGGGACCTTTATCAGGTATCCACCCAACTTGGTAGAGTTCCCTCCCCTTGTCTGGGTTTAGACAAGACTAAGGATAGAGATTTTGTAATTTACTACAAAGATATAGTAATCAAAACAGCATGGTACTGGCACAGGACAGATAGCTTTATCAACAGAATGGAATTGAGGGTCCAGAAATAAAGGTATATATCTATGGTCAGTTGATTTTTGGAAATTAGAAAAAATAATCTCTTCAACAAATGGTGCTGGGACAAGTATTCACATAAAAAGGAATGACATTGGAATTGTGTATATCAAAGAGAATTCTCAAGAAAGTGAAAAAGACAACCTCCAAAATGGGAGAAAATATTTGCAAATCATGTCTCTCAAAGGAGTCTTGTACCCAGAGTATACAAAAGACTGCTTGCTCCAAGTCCACAGCAAAAAGACAACCCAATTTAAAAAATGGGCAAAGGCTTTGAACAGGTGTTTATCCAAGAAGATAAACACTTTGTCAACAAGTATGTGAGAATATGCTCATTATTATTAGCCATTAAAAAAATGAAAAGTGTGCTCGAGGCCCTGGGTTGGAGCCCAGCACCACCAAAAACAAAAACAAAAACAAAACACAAAACAAAACAAAACAAAATACCCAGAAAAAATGCAATCACAACTCCATGAAATAGCACTATGTACCTACTCTGATGACTCTTAAAAAATGATAAAAAATAATCTTGGCAAAATGTGGATGAAGTGGAGCCTTTGTACATTGACAGTGGATATGTCAGATGGTTCACCCACTGTGTGGTGGTGCCACTCATAATAGCTGAATCTTGGAAGCAGCCTACATGTCCATCAGCAGATGAATGGATAAAGAGAATGTGGGATTCATGCACACCCAAGTACTACTCTGCCATAATGAAGGATAAATTTGAGTCATTTGTAGGAAAATGGATACACTTTGAGACCAAATGTTAAATGAAATAAATCAGACACAAGTTTAACTATCACATAGTTTCTCTTATATGAGAGACTCAAAGTATAAATGATTTAAAGAGAAAAATAAAAGATAGATAATAGGGAACATGAAGATAGATCTTTCACAAATGGGAAGATCTAAGAGATGAAAGGAAGGGAAAGGGAAAGGAAGTAAAGAGCTAAGATTTGTTGTGTACGTGTACCAGCTCCCCATGATAAATGTAATCATTGTGTATTGCAAACACGGACTAATAAAAGTTTTAAAATGAAAATAAAAAGCAGAAACAGAATTACCATATAATCTGGCAATTCTGTTTTCCCTCAAAATTGAAAACAAGTACATGAACATTAATGACAGCACTATTCACAAGGGACAAAAGGCAGAAACAACACAAATGTCCATCAGCGGTCGACTGGGTAAGCAAGCTGGGATACATTCCTCAGCCACAGAGAGGAATGGAGCTCTGATACATGCAGCAAGGAGAATGAACCCCAGAAATATTGTGCTAAGTGAAAGAAACCAACACCCCTGGAGACTGAGGCAGGAGGATTGCAAGTTTGAGTCCAGTCTGGGTGATTTAGTGACTTCTCAAGATCCTGTGTCCAAATAACAAATAAGAAGGGCAAATACCCTGGGTTTAATCCCCAGGACTGTAAAACAAACAAACAAACAAACAAACATAGAGAGATAAAGATAGATGTATGTGTGTGAGATTAAAAACTACAGCTAGTGCCTAGAAATATTTATTACAGTAAAAGACACATTGCCATGAATCCCCCTCAAAGTCCTCCCCCTCACTTCGAACACATCCCGTCATTTTTGGCCGCGTGTCTTTTATGTAATAAGTTCTTCCTTTTCAATTTAAACATTCACCATATGTTCCGATCGCCCCTCTCCTATGGAGGTGAGAGGAAGCGGCGGAGTTCCGGCCTGCGCGGTGGGGAGAGAGCCCGGACAGCCCGCTCCCCTTGAAGCGGCGACTCCAGGACCCCCCGGAACCCCCCAGGTGGGTGGGGCGGGGCTGCTCGGGCCTGGAGCTGCTCTGGGTCGGCACCGCAGCCGGGCTCCTCGGGAGTTAGCCTGATTGATTCTCTGAGGTCTCCAGGCTCCCTTGCTCCTCCTCCACCTGCCTGGCTGCCCGCAAGGCCTGGCCGGGCTCCAGGGAGCTGTGCAGCGTGAGCAGGCGGCCTGGCTGGGGCTGGGCACAACTTCAGTGGCCTCCGAGGACAAGCCAGCTCTGATGTGGGGACCCGGCACTGTGGATGCTGCAGGTCCTCCTCTCTGTCCCGCTAGCAGGACTGGGGGCCCTTTGGCATCATCGGGAAAGGGCTTGGAACCTGCCGGGAGCATGGGTGAGTGAGAGGGCTGGAGAGCTCTGGGGACCCACAGGGGCGACGCGTGTGGGCAGCGGTGGTGTCCTTGTTTCAGATGACAGACCTGCAGCTGTTTTCTGGGAGTACTGCAGGGGGATGGTCTGGGGGAGCTTCCGATTGACTTCTCTTTGATCTTCAGAGCTCAGTACCCCACCTCCTCTGGGAAGCCTTCCTAGGCCCCCCGAGGCACCCTTTTTCTGTGCTCACAAATCATCCTGCACTCCCTCAATAGCATTTGCTACCCTATGTGGTAAATACCGACAGCCTTTTGGGACCCCCATACCAGGCTGTGGGCTCCTTGTGGCTGAGGGATTCCTGTTGGGTCTGCTGACCTCACACTGATGACCCGAGTGAGCAGGGCTCGGGAGCCTGGTAGTGAACAGTCCTGTCCCCTACTTGGGCAGGCAAGTGCCTGTGGATGTGTATGTGTGCAAAAGTGTGTGCACACCCCTCCCCCCACGTACACACCCCTCAAGGAAAGTTCATCCCGTTCTCCACTTCTCAAATGTCACAGAACCGGGTGGGCGATGGGCCAAAGCGTGGTCGCCGTGACCTCCTCTGATGACCTCAAGTCCTTACATCCTAGCAAGTTGGGGACCCCCTGTAGATGTCCCCCGGTTGCCCCAGTCTCCCTCTTGGACCCTGTTTCTCATCCTCATACTACTCCCTTTTGCTTTCTTCTCTCCCAGGCCGGGGATTTCCCCTGGCTGGGGCATCCTGGCCCCTTGTCAGGACCAGGGTCTCTATTCACGTACTGTTGCTCAGAGCAGGGGAGAGACCTGGAACCCGGAAATCAGCAAAGGGAGGCCAGGGAGCCCCATGCTCTGGGTGGAAACTGGGGTTTCCTTTCTACTTCTCAAAAATATCTGAAATGATATTAAACAACAAATCAGATATCTTACCCTGCAAGTGTTAATATCCTGCCTGCAGATCGCAATGATTCGCACATAAGATTCATGTCTTCCTGCTAGTGTAATTTTGGGGCTTTATTATGCTGGAAGAGTGTCTGTCTCTTTCCTGACTTTGACTGTGACATTACAAAGTCATCTCCTATTGGTCTGGCCTTGGGGAGCTCTGTTTGCAATTTCCTTGGGATGCAGCAATTGGGGTGAAGATGAGTGGAAAAGTGTTCATCTTGGTACAAATAGACACAGGCCACGCCTCAAATCTCCAGTTTGGGGTTGGGGGGCGCCCAAGCCACTGGCAGATGCAGTGAGACAGAGCCCTAAGCTCCAAAGCCCACAGTCTAGACGGCCTAGGGGAGCAGCGAGGCCGCCCGGCATTCACAACGTGCTGCTGAGTCTGCCCGGGGAGTGTAGGATGCTTGGCGGGCACGGGGAAGGGGGCCTCGCCTTGGGCTTGAAGGAGGACTTCCTGGCTGAGATGTCTGCACTGAGCCGCGAAGAGCGCTATAAATCATCCTGGCGCTTGTCCACCTGCACCCTCACCTCTGAAACCTTTCCCCTCTCTCAAGCTCTGGAGAGACCAGAAGGCGGCACCTGAGTGTCCTTCTGGGCTACATCCAGGGTCTGTGAGTTCACTGGCTTGAACCCTAAAGACCCAGCCAGGTCAAGAGTCCCTGTGACCCTCTGTGGCTGGGCCTGGGCGCAGTGCTGATGTTACAAGGAGCCGGCTGTTCTTAGGAAACCCTGGTGGGGGTGACATATGTGGAATGGGCCCCGATTCTGCCTGGGGGAAGCTCAGATGTGAGTTAAGTCCCACTGTGGGACATCATGGGTGTCTGCTGTCAGCACTTCTGCTGTGTGACAGCGTCTTTCCCAAAGATGTAACTTGGGGATCCAAGTGGGACTCACCAGCCCTCTCCGCAGTATCTGTTCTTCCTGTGACTGAGGAAGAGGGCTGGGAATATTGCCCCAATTTGACTTGGGTGTGTATTTCCTGAAACTGAGGTTGTTGTTACCGGGGGCACCTGCCATCCTTGAGTCTGGAGTGAGTGTTTAGTTCCAGGTTCAATGAACGGTGTCAGACAGGCTCAGCCATTGTAGAAGGACTGAGTGGGAACTCAGCCACAAGGAGCACAGGAAAAGAGAAGAAAATCTAGGAACAGTTAGGAATGGCATGGAAAGTGGGGTCAGCGGCGGGATGTCCTTGGGGTAGATGTGACATGTGTTAATTTGTGGCCAGCACAGGACACGATTTGAAGGGAGGGAGTTTATTATCCAGAGGCATCAGTGAAAAGATCAACACAGGTTTTGGAGCTAGGTCAGTGGTGACACTCAGGGACAATGCATTCTAGTTCTGAACTGAGGAAGAAACCCATTGTTTTAGTAGGCAGAGCCGCCAGTTCACACAACTCTAGCAGGCCTCTTTGAGGCCGACTTATGGAAAAGTGCTAATGTTTAAAGTGTAAACCACTCTGATTCAGTGAGTCTTGGTTTTTACTTTAAAACTTGGAGATTCTAGTGCATGCCTGACACTGTGGATAGAAGAATTTCATGATCTTTATCAAGCCTGTGTATCAGGTGCAAAACATCTCAGACATCGGCATCTGGGTCACCTGCCTGGCAGGCGAGCCCCATATCACCAGCTCCTCCCTGCTGTCCAGTTCCTCTGTGAGCCTTGATTGCTTGACTGCTGGTCGTGGTCCCCAGCCTGCCTGGACCCCAGCTCCTCAGCAGAACTGTGGGACATCCCTTGACCAGTGCCCTCGTAAGCCATCCCTCTAGCTTGCATACACCAGCCTGGACTGGAGATTGGGGGCTAAACAAAGGGACCCCCAACCGAAAAGGTGATCATTTTGGCCACCATTGGCTCCTTCTGCCACCAAAGTCCTAGTGAAGGAGAGTTGAAATCCTTACAGACGCCCAGTATGAGCTTGATCTCGTGTGTGTGTGTGTGTGTGTGTGTGTGTGTGTGTGTGTGTGTGTGTTGCTACCTGCCATTTAAGGTCAAATTCTGTCTAAGGATTTCCTTCTTCAATTGCTAAAACTCACTATTCATTTGGAAGGAAAGCCCATCTTCTACCCTCAGGGGTTCTCGGTGCCCATCCCTCTCTAAGCAAACCCTTGCCCACAGCCTGGCACCCTGAGAAGGGCTCCCACGGAACGGTCTGGTCTGGGTGGTGGCATCTGAGATCCAATGGAAGGACACAGGAGTGGGTTTTGCTCTCCAGGTCCAAGCCTTTTGAAAGCATGTCATGCAAGACGCTGGATCAAGTCTACTCAGTCACATGGGTGGTAGCTGTCCAATCTCACGGAGGAGACCCAGACGTGGACCGAGGACTTGTATCACTTTGCAGAGATGGTGCCTTCCTGTCCTGCATTAATGAAGAAAACTTATTTCTCCAAATATCCAGAGCAGCCATGCTAGGCAAGCTTCAGAGGGCAGTACAACTCTGATCTGTGCCTCTTGCCAGAGACCTTTTGTAAGGTCTGTAACAAACTATACAAAATAAGAATGGCATTTTTGTTATTTTGCAAAGTCACAGGAGTCCTGTTTTTTCGTGGCTTTTAGCTGTATCCCTGAGTCAACTTCACACAGGACCTGACGGAGATAACTACCTTGACTGCTGAAGGTCTAGCATAGTCTTGGTGTTGCTGACTTTCTATACTTTGAGTCATGGCACATTTCCAGGGTCCAGTACATTTCTCTTGGGGTAGAAGTGAGACCTGAACACTTACTCTTTCTGCACAAGCTACCCTGGCGCCATGGGGGTCGGGAGGCTCAGCTAACAGCTGGGCAGGGGGTTTTCAAGAGATTGGACTTCTTGTTTCCAGTTAATTCAGATTCAGTCTTTAGGCCCTTCTGCTTTTTGTTTTTTCCTCTTTAAGCTTCCTCCCTAATGACTATAGCAATGTCCCTGGCTCCCCTCTGAGCTACATTCCTGGGGTTCTTTGAGTCCCTGGGAGAAATGGCAGATGGCTGCAGTTGGTCTTTACCCCCTGCTTCTTCAGGACTCTCAGCCACTGGGCACGCGGTGACCCAGCCTCTGTCTCCTCTGGCTCTCAGGCCGTGTCCTGCAGGAGGGACCCAGATCTCAGTCACCTGAGCAGTGGAGACCATCATGGTGGCATAAAGCATCCAGAAGGGAGGGTTCATGCTTCTGCCTGGCTCTTGGTGACAGTTAATGGAAATCAACTTTTAACAGGGGGGTCCCTGGGCAGTGGCATTTAGGGAGACACCTCTGTGCTCCCTAACTGTCCCGAGGCACATAAGTTGACAAGGACCATGGCTGGGGAAAAACGAGTGGAGTCCAGCCTCAGTGTGGGTCAGGAGGGGGAGCAGGGCTGGAGTGAACTGCATAGATTAGGGGAGGGCAGCAGGCGTTTGGGGGTTCCTGGCAGCCCCCACACCCTCCTCTGCTCAAGTCCCCTGTGTGGCTCCAGTCCCATAGCCAGAGGGACCCAGATGCAGTGCTAGCTGGTGGCAGGACTGTCCTGGACCTCAGCCTTGCAGCCTGATGTGGCTGTGTCCTCAGCGTGGGGCTCTGAGCATGGAGCTCTGTGCGTGGAGCTGGGACGCAGGCGCTGCTGCCGATTCACTTCCTCCAAGCCCCAGCCCCTGTCCGACCTTGCAGACTGATTTGTTTTCTTAGAATTCACCTGTGTCATTGTTAACTGCGACATCTCCTCCGGCCATGAGATAAGGAAAGGAAGTTAGGCCTTTGAGCATCAAGAGATGGCCTTGTCGAGTGACAGTGGCCTGATTTAGGGAAATGACACTGCTGCTGGCGGTGTGTGTATCATCCGGCGCTCCCTGCTGGGCTGGGTTGGGGCAGCCTGGTGCCCGAGGTCACGTGGGCAGAGCAAGGCCATCTGTCACGCTGTGCGGGGGCCACGCGTCACCTGCAGGAGACTCGCCTGCCTCCTGGGCTGTGGCATCCGTGCTGTCCACCCTGCATTGGATTTGGGGGCACTGGAGGTCCAGGGTTCCTGTGCACTGGGAACAAATCTCATGAAGGGGCTTTCATGCTTCTGGGGCCTGGCTCTGGCGGTGGCCCTGTCTTACCTTCCCATGTGATAGTCTGCGGCACAGGCCTGCCGCCCCTCGCTTAGGAGGCGGACAGAGAAGGAAGCAGAGGAGGGGACGTCAGGAAGAGAGGAGTGGGGGACATGGGGTGCTGTCTCCACTGTTTGCAAATCCTTGGAAGCCCTGAACTTCAGGGCCAGGGAGTGAGTACAGGCTCGGAGTTGGGGGTTCCGGAGGGAAGAGCTCCGGCAGCTCCCAGCCACATCCGTGGGGCAGCGCTGGTGAGGGCTGAGCAGGATGAGGCCCGGCTACTCTGTCCGGTGCTCAGGGCTCGGGGGCACTGTGCCCAAGATGTGTACAGTTTGCCCCATGTATGCGCAAAAGCCTCCTGGGGCATCAAGGGCACAGATGATCAGCAGGTCGCCACCCGCAGATGGAGGCTGGCACTCTCGCCTTGGTGGCAGAGGCTGGGGATGCTTTGCCTTTCTTTGTGCCAGCTGAAGCTGGGGGTCCAACATCCAAGCTCCTGGAAGCTGTCTCCTGTTGGAATCCCTCTCCTTGAAACTGGAAAATGTACATTTTCTTGGATTTAGCATTTTGTAGGCAAGAGAACATGAGCGGCTGCTTCAGTGTTTTTTTTTTTTTCCTTTTCCTTTTCCTTTTTATGCATTTGGGCGGATACAGCTGACTTCTGCAGGCAGGCACACTGTGAAAGAAACTCCAGAAAGCCAGGTTAATGTGAGGTGAAGGGGAAAATTAATAAACCCTGCCTTGCATATTATTCTAACGATTAAGACAACTACTTATTTCTTGAGCAGATCTGTCCCACAGGTCACTGGTAGCTACAGATCGCTGACATTTTATTAGAATTTCACAACTGTGAGCTTCACAAATTTTACATTTTACATCAGAGAGCTCAGCTCATTCAGCTTGTTAATATGGGACAGTATCTACTGATTCATGTTCACCAGAGTGTGTTGTAGGATAAGCATTCAAGATGGGGTTAGTCATTTCAGCACTCTGAGAGGCTGAGGCAGGAGGATCACAACTTCAAGTCCAACCTGGACAACTTAGGGACTTAGCAAGACCTTATAGCAAAATGAAAAATAAAAAAGGGCTAGGAATGTAGCTCACTGCGAAGGTCCTGGGCTCAATTTCCAGTACCTAAAGTAAAAAAGAAGTGAAAAAGTGGCACCTGTCTTTTAGTAAGAGGAAAAATGATTGCACAGAGTGTTGGTTGCTGCAAGGAGGTGGGGAGAGTAGGGCTTTGATGGCTAAATAGGAGTTCACCAGGACCGAGAGGGAGGGCACTCCAAGCTGGAGGGAAAGCTGCTGCTGAGACCTGGCCATGTGTGAAGTGGCTGCTTCTGGAGCTACGAGTGTGACAGGCAGGAGCCCTTTTCATTACCGGGAGCTGAAAGAAGACGGGGCTGGTGAAAGGGAGTTTGGTGCCAACAGCTTATAAAAAGCCTTGAAGGCAGATTGTGGTGTTTGATTTTTATCCCTTGTATTTTAGAAAAATCGTTCCAATTGTGCTCCAGTAGTAAGCATTTGTTTGAGCGTCCTTTGCTGCTTACTGCACTGTCTCTGTAATAGGGCCCTTAGGACTCACACGTAGTTGGAGAACTCTTTTTTTCTCTCTTTTTGTGGTCCTGGGAATTGAACCCAGGGCCTTTATATTGAGAAACATCCTTAGCTCTTTTAAAATTTTATTCGTTTTGAGGCAGGTTCTCACTAAGTCATTAAGCTGCCCAGGCTTGGGCTTGCAGTTGCGATCCTCCTGCCTCAGCCTCCCGGAATGCTGAGGCATGTGCCATCCCGCCCCTATCAAGACCCCACTGGGCTGTGTGGCATCTTCTTCTGTTCCTCACTTCTTCCTGCTTCCCCTGCAGCGTGACCAGGACTGGCCTCTGCCCCTCAGTGCTGTCCTTCCTTCCCTGCCCCTGCCTTGCTGGTTCCTGGGAGCCGTGGCCCTGTTCATTCTGTCTGTGTGGAGTGATGTCTGCGCAGCTGCTCCCCAAGCCCTGTCACCCTGTGGGTCCCAGTGTCCCCTCAGCCCCAGACTCCTGAGCCCTCTCTGCGGAGCGGCCCCAGGGCTTCTCACCTCCTCCTCGCAGCTCCCTTCTATCTGTCTTTCTGGGCACACAGGCCTGGGGCATCATCGCCCCTGTTTGTCACTGTGCCTCTGGTCCCCAGCAGGACGTGGGCGTGATTTGTGGGTGAAGGCTGGGAGGATTCACTTAGCAGGTTCTTGTAAGGGACTGGGTGAAGCCTGCAGAGTCCTTGACTTAAGCCGGCAGCAGTGGGCATGGAGGAGGGGACAGCTTGGGGTCAGATTTCCGAAGCAGCACAAATAAATCATCTTCCGCGTGACCGTGGCAGGAGCAGGGAGGGGAAGACAATGTGACACACGGCAAAAACATTTCGCTCTCCGTCCCCTCCGCCTGCCCCTGCCCTTAGGAGAGGCGCTTTTGCTTTGCTTTCTATTCTTCTGCCTTTCGACCCTCCAGTCCCCACCCATGACAACCTTCGTGTGGGAGGGGGACTTGCTGGCCACTGGCCTGAGTGGGAGCCAGAATAGCGAGCAGGGTCTGGGCCTGGTAAGCAAAGCTCACTGCCATGCACCGAGTGTGGCCTCCGGCTGCTGGCCCCGTCTTTCTGCCGAAAGCCCAGCAGGCTAAGGCATTCTGTGAACCTGGCCTCTTTCTGTCCGCATTGCCCCCTCTTTCTCTGCGTCAGAGTGGACAGTTGGCCAGGTCTCAGGCCGTGATTCCTTTCTGGGCTGGTGGCCACATACTCTGTCCCCCAAGGGCTTGTATGTTGGAGGTTTGATCACCTGTGTGGCCATGGAATCTTTCAAAGATCTAGTGACACGTCCTTAGATCATTGGGGGCTCCATCCTCAGGAAACATTAAGGAAATCCTCCTGAGGGCCATAGCTCCTTCTCACGAAGAGGTTGTAATAAAATCAGCCTGGGTCCACTCACTCTGGCCTCCTCTCAAGCAATGTGATCTCTGGCTCCTGCCCACTCTCTTGCCATGATATTGTGTGCCATAGGCTCTCACCAAAGGCCGGACAAATGGGGCTGCCTGATCTTAGACTTTTAGCCGCCCAAACATCAGTTAATGTAATCAAACCTTTTTTCTTTAGAAAGGTACCCAGCTCTGAGTATTTTGTTATAGTAATGGAAAACAGACCAGTGTGGAAGGAGAAGATGTCAAAGGCCCCCTTGGACCTTTTCCAACCTGTCCGGTGTTGGCTTCTGTTGTCAGTGTGGTTCTTATTTGTGGGAGTCATGGAGCACAGACCCTAAGGGGTGGAGTGAATTGAGAGATAAATTAAAGCCTTGCCATTCCTTAATAACACACATTGTCCAAATTTTAAAATGTTACCGAAACACACTAACATTTACCTAACACACCTAATGTAACTAAATATTAACAATAATATAAGATTTTACAGTGGTGTATAAATCACCTTAGTCCTTCTTGGCTGTGTTGGCATTCAGTTTAACTCTGCAAAGGTAAAGTTTCCCAGTTATTCCTTACTATTACTGTTTTTTAGTTCATTAGATTTAAAACTACACTGGGAATATCTTGCTTTTTGATGTCTATAAATTTGGCAATAATAAATGAAAAATATGTAACACAAGGATGTGCTAGTCAGCTCCAATTGGAGGAATGATCTTAAAACTTCACTCTCTCCAATCATTTCCTTTAATCTGTAAATGTTAACATTCACACTGCAAAATGCTTACTGTGTGTCAGAATGTTCCCATGACTGCTTAATCGTGACTATTAGAACACTCCAATTTGGGATCTCCAAGGAAGATTTCTGTCCAGTCAGGAAAACAAAAACCACACTAGATATTTCAAACAGATGGCATTTGATACAGAGGATTAGTTGCACAGGAGCGGGGAGCTGAAATAACCCAGAAATTAGCAATCGCAGGAATCTCCAGTAGCTCTGGGAGTGGGGGAAGAAGGGGAAAGAAGGGGCCTCTCCTAGCCTGAGCAGGGCCAGTGCGGTTGGTGTTCAGCCTCTGCAGGGGGTGTCGATCCCAGGACTGCGGTGGCAGCTGCTCCACTGCCGAGAGTCATAGCCTGGTCATTGCCGTCCCTCTGCAAGGGGCAAGGCTGGTGCTGGAGGGGATACAGGAGGTGGCATTAACCACACTGAACGATTCTGGGAGCCTGAGCCAACTGTCCACTGCTGTCTTTCTGCTCGCCTTTCTGCCTGCCTCCTGAGCCCTCTTTGCAGAACTCAGCAGTAAGCCAGCAGGCCAGGTTACTGGGAAGTGTGGCCTGGGCGCCTGGAGCTGGGGGCAGTGGTGAATGACCAGCAAGTGTATGGACAGGCCCGTCATTTTCACCTTGGGTCTCTGGGGTTGTCACCAGATGACTTACCTCACGGATGCCTTGGAAGGTGACATTCCTGTGGATGGGAATAAAGAGGGCAGACCCTCCCACTTGCCAGTCACCACTGAAGGGGCAGGTTATTTGGGGAAAGGACTGCAACAGAGGCCCGTAGGCAGGAGAAGGGAATCCTTTCCCTACCCTGGGTCTTGTCACTTCTGTTTGAACACTGAGAGAACAGGGAGCCTTCCTGGAGACACATACAGTATTCTGGGCCACATCACCAACCCATAGGACAGCTGGGGACCACAGTAGAGAGGCATCAGGGACTCAGCCTAGCTGACCAACTTCTGGTTCCTGTCTGCATTCCCAGCACTTTTATCCAAATCGTGCAGCCTGCTCCTCTCAGTTCTGTTCTGGGGAAGTGTGGAGATTGTGGCATTCAGGGGCACAGAGGTCAGTGAGGTCCGCCATGAGAAAGTGGGGAGTATGCCAAGGACCCCTAGAAAATGCAGAGGCGGAGCACTGTTCCTGCCCTTGTTCCCAAGAAATCAGGACTTGGTTTTATTAATGAAAACTCAGGAAGAGGGTGAAACTTGAGGGAGTGCAGTAGGGATGCAGGTAGGACGGCCCTCTAGACACCTCCTGGTCTTTGGGGCTCTCTGCTGTGCCCCAGAGTCCTCACTGGGAGATGCACCATCAGGCACACAGGGGCCTGGGCCTGAGTGTGTGGGACTCCTCTTCACGCCAGCCATGTATCTCCCTTTCATAGAAGTGAGAAAAGGAACATTTGTAGAAGTCTACGGATTTCTCTGGAAGCTGGAGGACACAGCCTTATCTTATTTACTCTTCTCATTGCTGAGACAAAATATCTGACACCCAGAATTAAAGGGGGAAAGGTTTACATAGCTCACAGCTTGTAACTGACTGGCTCCAAGGCAGGGTGGCAGGGCAGACAGGCATTGCAGAAGAGAAACAGTTCATGGTGAGCAGAAGGTAGCAAAGCAAGCAAGAGATGACCATAACTTTCTATCCCTTGTATCTTATCCAGGCTCCGTAGGGCAGGTGGCACTCAAACCCTTAATCCTAGTGCCCTTGTGCCAATCACTGCATTATGAACCAATCCCAGCATCACACACTCTAGACCCAGCTGCCTCTGCAAAAGCCCCACCTATGAGTGCATGAGGTTTTGGGGGGACATCTAACCACAAGCCATAACAGAGCTGTATGTAGTCTATGTCCAGAGTCTTTGCAGACAGAGAACCTCCTGCCAGGGCATGTGAGGAGTGTGGGGGCCAGGCAGAGTCCATGGGCATAGAGAGTAGTTTGCTGGGAAGTTGCAGGGATTTTGCCTTAGGCCATCTGGAGTCTAAAGTACCAACTCAGACAGGTGTGGTGGTACATGCCTATCAACCTAGCCATTTGGGAGGCTGAGGTAGAAGGATGACAAATTCAAGCCAGGTTGGGTAGCTTAGTGACTTAATAAGAACTTGAATCAAAATTTTAAAAAGGACTGAGGAAGTAGCTCAGTGAAAAGGCCCTAGATTCAGTCCTCAGAACCAGAAAAATAAAGATAAATAAACTAGCACTGCCTCTGTCTGACTTGCGTGGCTGGAGCGGGCTGCATGCAGGGTCCCTCTTTCAAGGAAAAGGATGGATTGGCGAGGCAACGAGCACCCCAATCCCTTCCTCCCTGACTCCAAGGCCCTCAGTGATGATCTCGAACTGTGCTTCTCAAGATTTTTTTTTTTTTAACTCAAGCCCTCTACAGTTTTCTGTCTCCTAAGCCAAGAGGATTTGGTCCAGCTCAGTGTGCAGATAATTGCACAGCTTTCTCAGTGTCCGGGCTCTCCTTCCTGGCCTTCCCCTTCTGCTGAGAGTGCTGCTGGCTTAGTTCATCCCTGTCATTCTATAAATGTGCAGCCCAGGCTCGAGAGGGGAAGTGGTCACAGGAGCTGTCACATGCACCCTGCACAGGGACCTGAGGCTCAGCCCTCTCCCAAACTGTTTCATTTGCGCCAAGGCACCGATCCACTGGTTCATTTTGTATTTAAGATGCTGTGCAAATTGCTACCGTGTTGACCGAAGAGGTTGCGGGAAGGTTGTTTCCATTGCGTGGATGCCGTGCACAGGAGGTGCGAGATGAGGCCCTAGCTGCCGTCCAAGGAGGAGCGGAGAGGGGCCGCGTGGCGAGGGCCTCCCGGGTGATCGTCTTGGAACAGGGCTTCCCCACCAAGATCCCAGCTCAGCCTCAGCAGGGGAGAGGCAGGGGATGCCCTTGGGGGCCTGCTGTTCCCCGTCCCCAGACCACCTGGTGCCAGCCTCTCTCCTGGCTACACTGTGTCATGGCTCCTTCTCTTGGGAATTACCCCTGTGGGGACAGGTGGATGGCAGGTATCTGTCCCCCTGAAGGCCACTTGGTTTGGGCCTGGGTGTTGGAAGGTGGGCAGTGTACCTGGAACATGAGATGTGTATGTGTACCAGGGTAGGCGCATGCATACATGCACAAATGTGTGTTCATGGGCAGGCAGATGTGTGGGCAGATGTGTGTACATGGAAGGTGTGTGTGTCATTGAGCAGTTATCTGTACACAGGCAAACCTGTGTCCATGAACGGAAAGGCATGTGCATGGGCAGGCATCTGTGTGTACACCAGTAGGCATGTGTCTACATGGGCAGGTATGTGTGTGTACTGTCAGGCGTGGGTGTGTATCTGGACAAGCATATGTGTGTACCTGGGCAGCTATGTGTGTATACTCAGGCAGGTATGCATGTACATGGGCAGACATGTGTCCACACAGGCAGGCTCATGTGTGCACATGCAAGTATGTATGCACACAGGCAGGCCCACGTGTGTACACACAGGTATGTGTACCTGTGTGTCTGGCAGGCCTGTGTGTGTGGTGGGCAGGCCGTGCAGGTCCTTGCTGACCGTCACCACGCAGTGCTCTCAGGAGAGGAGCACAGAGTGGAGACCAAGCTGCCACCTTGCTGGGGAAGTGTCCTGTCCAGGCCCCTGCTGGAGAGAGTATCCTTGATGCCACTGTACCCACATGGCCCACCACCCTGTGCTGGCAGGAGATAGCAGGTAGGATGTGGGGACTCATCAAGGTGGAGTGCCCGGCAGTCCTGACTCAGACCTCGTGGCCCGGAGACCCTGCGTTCTGGTCTCCACCTTCCCACATCCCCGGCTGTGCCTGCTTCCACGCTGGCTGCCGTGTGAGGTCTGCAGGAGGCTCTCCCGGCAGCTGGGAGCAGCAGGCAGCCCGAGCAGGCACGGCAGCAGCCAGGAAGCACCAGCACCCTTCAAATTGGGACTCTAGCCCTTTAAATCTGCTCAGTTACCAAAAAAGAAGAGGCATCAGACCCTGTTAATTAAAGCTCGCCCTGGTCCATCATCTGGAGCTGCAGTGCCCGGCTCCTGGCTGATGGCTTAGAGATTCTCCTGAACTCCCAGCCATGGATCTTGGAGCATTTCCCCCGAGATCAGCAGGAGGTATGATTCTTGCCGATGGCACTTGCAGGGTTGTGTGGCTCTAAATCAATACGACAGCTGACTGCATGGACGCTGCCTGGCCCCCTCTCTCTCTCTTCCCCTCTTCCTCCTCTCCAATTTCCCAGCTTGCGTGTAGTTGAGACGAATTAAGTTTTCATGGGTTTCGGAGGAAGGGCAGGGGTAGGGAGGTCCAGAGGTGCAGTAGTTCCTGATGTGTTTGTTTTGGCTCTGGCTTCACCTCACTGCCAAAGTGGTTTGGAGGAGTGGGGAAACATGTTCCGTTAAGCTCTGGCTTGCTCCTGGCTGGGTCCCTTCCCTGGGGTTATCACTCAGACTTGACTCGCTTCTCAGATCCATGACTTTGCCACTCGGTCTGAAGATGGCTGTGCGCCGGCCCCTATGTTATGGGAAAACTCATTCCATGCAACTTTCCCTCCGGCAGTCGTCCCAGAGGGACATCATGCCCGGTGACACCTGTCCCTCAGGCTGCCTCCTCTTTACTCTGAATGCTGCTAGGTTCTAAGGCTTGCTGGAGGATTTCAGGAATTTCTCAACCTTATCCCTGGCATCTTTTGAGGAACTCACTTTTAGCTGAGTCTCACGTCCTGTTGCGAAGAGTTGTTTTGATTCAGGAATCTGCTGGAGCCTGGCAGAGACAGGGAGTAGATTTATCTTCTTCGTACATTGCATTTTGTAAATTGTACTTGGGCCCAGAGAACATCTATCTGCAAATCCCTCATTGATTTCTCTTCGCCCCCACAGCTTCCTTCTGGGTGAAATACTCGCTTGGAGTCGGACCCAGAGGAGAGGTTTCCTTTCCATCCATTTGACGTGGTTCCACAGACGTCTCTGAAATCTAGACCCTGGCGGAGGGAGCTGTTTTGGTTATTCTGAGTAGTAGTCCACCAGGTCCTGGGATGGACACAGGCCAGGTGGCTTGGGAAGGGTCTCTGTGGTTCCCCTTTGCACCTGGGCAAGGCACTCAGGGGAAACACTTTTACTGATTTTTCCAGGGACTTGGAAACATGCAGAGTGAGGAACACCACCTTTCAAGTCTTGAGAGGGCTCTGAGCCAGAACACAGCTCCCAAGAGCGGGGATTTCCCCCAAAAGTTGTTGCCTGCAGAATGCTAAAGTGTTTACACGCACAGTAGCTATTACGTGCAGCGAATCCTTCCCAGGTCCCACAGAGGATGTGTGAGTGTCGTGGGAGTCGGGCTGCCTGCTTCCAGGCCACGGTGGGCTCTACGCATTTCACATTATCAGGCTGAGGAAACTATCTGCTGTGGCAGAAGGCATCTGGTCGGAAGACACTGTTCAAAACCTACAAAAGAAGCACATCCATTGGTGGATTTGTGTGGAGATTTGAAGATTTCAGAACAAGAGCCCAGGGAACACTGTCCTGCAGGGTGGAGAGGGTGGCACTGGGGTTGGCTGGCCTTTCAACTGGTCTGTGAATGGCTTCATGCAGGATGTAAACAAGCTGAGGCCATGCTGTATAGGGAGTTCCCTAGGGCTCCCAGACAGAGGGGATGGGGACAGGGTCCAAAGTGGAGTGGCCCCTCACCTAGGACACCTTCCTGCTTTCCTTCCCAGAACTGTAGGGCCTTCTGCCTCTCCGGGCACAATCGCTCAAGAGTCAGCACCCACCTACCACTCTCTGGGGAAGCCAAAGAGCTCGAACTTCACAAAATATGCCTGGGACAAATGTTGCTGTGTCCTTGGAGTGGCGAGGGCCATTAACAATAAGTAAATAAGTAGACTGTTCCTTTGCGTCAATTCTTCTTCTCAACTTAATGGTGTGTTGTTTGTTTTTAATTTACTGATGTCTGCTGGCTTTCAAGGGGCCGTGTACAGATCCTGCAGGAATCTGTTCAGACCTGGCAACTTCGCAGGTTCTGTGGGCCGTTGCTATTCCACCCCCAACCTGGGTGGCGGAGTAGAAAGTGGATGGCCTTCAGGCACTGGTTGACCTTGGTTGGAATCTCAGCTTCATCACCTGATAGCCTGTGTCCTGGGTCTGTGATCTGATGCCTCAGTTTCTCCACCTGTAACATGGTAAAGTTGTCAGGATTAAAGGGGATAATTTGGCTGAAGTCTGGGGGTGTCATAGGTATGAAGAAATCATTCTTCTTTCCATCGTAGTTGTCCTGAATTAGTAAAGCATTTAAATAGCTACACTGGCTCCTCCACTCACTGATAAGACAGTAGGCAGGGCCAACCTTGTCTGTGTCATTCCCCACTCCCGAGGCTCAGGCAGGGTCTGGTGTGGCATTTCTGCTACATCAGTTAATCAAATGCATATATGATGTTCTGTGGACTTTTAACCTTCAATGCAGGTGATTTTTAATGACCAAGAAAGACCAATTCGCACTCAGTTTACTTAGGAAATAGAATTGAGTCAGACAGATTTAAAAAAAAAAAGCCCTATGACTGTAATAAATTTGGACTAAGATGTATCCATTTGTGGAGAAATTTGAATTGCAATAAAGGAGTCTCCTGCACTTGGGCCTGGCCGAGGCGTCTGTGGACTCAGGAAGTGTCCTTGGAGCTGTTCTGAGGCTGAGGACACAAAGTAAGAGTTTATCTCCCCCAACCTGAGCTGCTTCCTCTCTTTCATGCTTCAGAGGGGAAGCGCACAGAAGGGAAATCAGCTCTGGGTGGAAAGAGACTCTTAACTGTTACTCAAAAGTAGAGAACAAGCCAATCAATGTATCAGTCAATGAATCAATCAGCTGAACTGTGTGCAATTCCTAGTGCCCTTAGGAGGGGAATCATTGATACAATAAATACTTACCGACAGTAATAAGCATCATGATAACTAATACCACCTCCACCCAACACTTGCAGAGGGTCTCTCCCTGGCTGGGGGCTGGGGTATCAGCATGAGAGTGATGTCACCCCTGTTTGCAAGTCGGGGGACCGATGAGCCACCAGAGGATGCTAATGCCAACCAGAGAGGCCTGAGCCCAGCAGAGTGTGGGGAGCACGGCCTCAGAGCCCAGCCAGCTGAGGCGTCTTCAGCTGAGTCCCCCAAGAGGTGGGCTGGGAAGTAGAGCTGCAGGGGACGAGAAACATTTTGGGGGTGGAGGTTGCCCCGTCTGTCTGTGTATCAATGGCCGTGTGGTCGCAGAGGAGGCTGGAGGTCTGACTCCCTCCCGCTCTGAGGGAGATAAAGAGCCACGAAGGAACTTTGAGCAAGAGAAGGATTTGGGAAAGTCGAATCCAGCAATTACGTACGGAGCTTGGATCCTCCACCACGCTGGGTTCCAAGTACCGGATGTAGCTGTGAACTCAACTCTGGCTTTGGCTTTGAGCGAGGTGGATGCTCGCGCTGAGCCCTGAGAGCAGGAGAAATATTGTTAGATAATCTCCTTCACTGCTGGGTTGAGAAAGATTGTACGTGGGCTGAGATTGAAGCAGGAAGACTAGCTAGGAAGTGACTGTGACTCCCAGGTGGCAGTGGCCAGCCAGGGGGTCATTGTGGATGTCTGGGAAGGGGTGGGTTTCTGCACTTTCTCCCTCTAGGATGGAGGCGATGGAATTTGCTGAGGGATCGGACAGTTGTGTCAGAGGGAGGGATGACTCCAGGATGACTCAAGCTGCTTTGGCCTGAGATGGGGACAATGTGGGTGGAGCGGGAGCTGGGTGTTTCTCATGTTCACTTTGAGTCGTCTGTCGAGCCTCCCTGGAGGTGAGGAGTGGGCAGTCCCGGAGCGCGGGCCTGCAGAGCTGGGCTGGAGACAGCCCCGGGCGTCGGCAGAGGCCAGATGGCATTGCAGGCTCTCGGTCCGATGAGATCATCAGGAGATGAATGAGAGATGGGGAGGACTCAGGACTGTCTTTAAGGCATTGGAGCTGTTTGCAGGTTGTGAGAAGACTGAGCAGACGTTGCCTGTGTTCCAGACAGTGTACGGCTGCTACTGTTTGGATCCTAAGTGTCCCCCCAAGGCCCGTGCATTCAAGTTCAGTCCTGAGCTCAGTCCCGAGCTTGGCACTATTGAGAGGTGGTAGCAACTTTAGAAGGTGGAGCCTCATGGGAGGTCTTTGGGGCAGTCAGTGTGCCTTTTGAGGGGGTTGTGGAACCGTGGTCATGTCTTCCCTCTGTTCTGATTTCTGGCTGTGAAGTGAATAGTTTTGCTTTTCCACATGGCCCTGCCATGATGTGCTGCCTTATCACAACCCAGAGCAAAGGAAACAGTGGATCACAGCCTAAAAACTGTTTAACTATCAGCCAAATGAACCTTTTCTCTTTATAAGCTAATTATCTCACATATTTGTTATAGTATTGGAAAGCTGACTAATACAACAGCCTTCTTACATTTGATCTCCTCCCTTTTCCTGAAATCAAGACTTACGGGTAACTCACCTCATTTTTAACTTGTATTATTCTCCTGCCTTCTCCTCCACTTTCTATAGACCTGCTCAGATGTCTCTTGTCTTGAAAAGAACGCTCCTTTGATCCCCAAGTTCTCCATTAGCATATTCTTTCTTCCTTTCCTTTTCTTTCATCATTAACCAAACAACTCCTAGGCATGGAAGACATAGAGAAAACAAAAACAAAAACAAAACCAAAAACACCCTAGACTTTACCTTACTTGAAAAGAATGCCTATTCGCTTATCTCTTATTCATTTCCATAAACCATTCTGGGTAGTTTTGTGGCTATGTATATATAATGAAAATGATTGTAAGATAAGCAAAAAATATTTTGTACCCAAAATTTATATTTGTGTTCTACGATGCAATTTAAAAAGAGAAGCAAAAAAAAAAAAAAAAAAAAATAGAATTCAGTAAACAAGGACATAAGTTTGGGTCAGAATATGAGTCACAAATCTGATTAGAGTTTCCTGGTTAGCAAAAGCCAAATGGGGAGATCCTTTTAAAAACTTACTAAAGCGTAACGTACATACCAGAATGTTCTCTTATCATAACTGCATGGCTCACTACACTTTTGCAAACAGAGCCTCCTATCTCACCAACACGTACAGGAAGAGCACACTGTCTACAGGCTGGACCTGTCTCCAGTAGTCGGTTCCCAAGGGTGCTTCCCTGGGGGCTGACACCCTCCCTTGACCTGTTTCAAACTTCTTGGGAATTGTCTCCTTTTCTAAGGACAACAGAAGTTTTCTGGCATTTGACTCTAAAAGAATATTTTCTTCTGGGGTTTCCTTTGAATCCATTAAATGAAACAATTAAGTGGACAATACTTTGTCTATTTTCATAACGTATTTTGGATAGCGTACAAATACATTTTGCATGTGACAAGACAGAAAATATAGAATTGTAAATGAAGGCTAAAAAAGGCAAGCAGAGGTGATAATTTCCCATCATTGATGCTCAATAAAAGACAGGGGTAGGGAGTAGAAGGCAGATGTTCAAAGCCAGAGACCCAGAGACTGAGGGCTGTGTGTGGCTGGAATTTGGAAAGGGGGGATTGGCCTGCAATTTCCTGCAGTCTTGGGGGTGGGAGCCAGATGGAGGGAGGAGGAAGAGGAGGGAGCTGGAGCTTCGCTGTGGGGCTATTGGACAGAGACCGCTGTTTCGAGAAGGTTCATTTTCACAAGGAGAGAAAGAAGGCAGGTGGAAGAAGTCATAAACGCTGAGGAAGGTTTATTTCTCAATGCAATGGGAGCAATTTTATTATGTTCTTGGAGAAATCGATAGTGAAGCAAAGCAGGCATGGAGGTAAAAGGTAGTTAAAGAAGCAAGGACACAGAAAAATTCACACACGCATATTCTCTGTCTGTCTGCCTGCCTGCCTGCCTGTCTGTCTCTTTCTCTCCCCTGCTGCCACCTCTTTAGTTTTCCTGGTCATGGGCCCCAACCCTTCCTCTCCATGGTTCTCTTTTGTTTGAAACTGTGCCAGCTCTCGGCAAGGGTCCTCATGGGGGACTCTGGGACAGGAGGTCTCAGGCCTCGCCCTACAGACAGAGGCACTGGGGGACATCTGTTGACTTCTTCTGGCCCTAGGATGCCAGGGCTATGTGAGGCCTTGGGGAGCATTGAGTCTGTGCATTCCAAATGAGGAAACTGAGCCTCATGGTTTCCTGGCAAGAGAGAGAGACAGAGAGAGAGAGAGAGAGAGAGAGAGAGAGAGAGAGAGAGAGAAGCAAAGCCAAATTCCAGATGTCTGAACTTCTTGATCATGGCGCCACCACTGCATTTCCCAAATGTTCCCTCCTGATCTCTAAAACTCCACTGTCCCTCACATTTCAGCACGTATCAGTAACCTGGGGAGGGAATGTTGAGACACAGAGTCCCAGCCTTCTCTGTTTTTGTTCTGGAGCTTGAATCCAAGGCCTTTGCACTGAGCTCCATCCTGAGCTCCTTTTGAACTTTTTAGCTTGAGACAGGGCCTCGCTGAGTTGCTAGGTTGCCCAGGCTGAGCTCAAACTGGCAATCCTCCTGTCTCAGCCTCCTGGAGTGCTGGGATTATGGGGCACCAAGCTCAGAAGCTGCAGCCCTTGTGAATGTCTGATTCAGCAGATCTTGGAAGGGGCTGACAACTGCCTGTTTGACAGCTTTCTTAAGGTCTGCTCTGATTGCTGGGTTAAGCATCGCTTCTCAGAGAGACACTGTGGGCAGGGTGGGCAAAGAGAGAGGCAGGAGAAGGAGGAGGGAGAAAAGCATCTGTCTGGGTGCCTGGGAGCGTTCCCTTGGGGCCACTCTCAGGGCTGAATGAAGTGGGGGTGGCCAGCTGCCAGTCTGGAGGAGATGAACCCCTCTACCACCTCCTAGCCAAGGAGATCTAAGGAATGCAGTGGGGGCTGGCTGAGCGCAGAGAGGAGTCCCGGGAGAGGCAGGCTGTGGTTCAATACAGCACGCCGTGTGCTTTCCCATCATTCTGTCTGCCCGGCCTTCCACGGGGGAAAGAGTCACTGGGAAGCCCATTGCCACCGCCACCAACCACTGCGACCCAGGCTGGGAAGCATCGCACAGCTCTCACAGCCACTGCCTTGCCCCTGGCAGCTCGGACCTGCACCCCCTCCCAGCTTCCCGGGGAAAGGGGAGCCCAGGCTTGCCCGGCTGGGTGTGACCCGAAGTTCCTCTTCAGTTTATTCTATTATCTTGGCGCTCAGAGCATATGTCAAATGAATTCTGTGTTTTTGGCAAGTTATTACGAGCTGAATTAGTGTGCTGAAATAAAAACTATAATAAAGCTGTACCATACTCTTAAATTGTTAAAATTTATTATAAAATGTGCATAGTTATTAACTGATTTTCGCCTGTGTGCGTTCGGCCGCCCGCAGCCAAGGAAGATGAAAAGTGACTCTGTCAAAGGCAGGCCGGGAGAGAGTTGGCTCCTGGAATTCTCCAGAGAGTCCCAGATGGGACAGGAAATTCACACATTCTCGGGAGCGCGGCCGGGCAGCAATCCAGGGCTTCTCCGGGGCTGTAAATCTGGGCTCCTGGGGGAAGGAAACCTATCTGTCCACTTCACAGAGGCCCCAGGCAGGCAGAGCAAAGTGTGGATAAATGATGCTTTGCCTTTGCTGGGAGGTGGACACGCAGCCTCCCCCTCCTGGACCAGGGCTCTACCTGCTTCAGCCACCCGCTCCTTTACCTACCCTGCCCTTTTGGAGCCATAAGAAGGAGACGAACTTTCCTCCACTTAACCGGGCACGGTGACTGCTTCCCAATGGGTCCAATGGCGAGGAGCAACCACTGGCTGGGTGTCCAGGTCTCCCTTGCTGCAGAAGGGAAGAGAGAGTGTTTCCCCTGTTCCACCCTGGGGGGCGCTGGAGGGCGATACTGCATTGGTCACACAGGGAGATACTTCCCAGGCTCCCCAGGACGGAAAGGGGTTCTGTGGCTTCCACCCTGCATCTGAATTAGGATCCAGGTTGCTCTCTTGACCTTGGCTCCTGTCCCCTGTGACATGTCTGTCCCAGGGCACCGTCCATGCTGCTCATAAGCCCTGTGTGCTTAGACCAGACGTCCCTGAAGCTCGAGACGCTGCTGCCTGAGAGGAATTGGGAACGAAGAGCCCAGAACCTTCCCAGATGTCAAGGCTCTGCGTTTCCTTGGGGCTCTGCTACTGTGCCTGGGAGTTGTGCTGGGGTCTCCAGCAGTCAGCACCGTGGGTTTCCATGCAGAATGCACCAGGAGCATGGGGTTCTGGGGAGACTGGGTTCTGATCTTGGGGTGAAAAGGAGCTCCCATGATGAACTGAAAAACGCAGGGCCAGGATGGAGGACTGCTTGGCTGTACGGTGCCCACTGGGAGAGCTCCCCCTCTCCTCTGTTTCTGGGCGGTTCCGGTTTGTAACAGATGGTGAATCTTCACCGTGTATCATCACACCAGGAGCTGTGTATGTGTGGGGGACCCTCAGTCGGGGATATAGGATACGCTGTGCTTGTTTGGACTGCAGATAATCCATCTATTCTTCTGACCCTGGGACTCGAGGGTGCCACCTGGTGGGAAGGTGGCAGAGGATGACCTGTGTCTTCCAGGCTGCTGGATGGGATAGGCTCCCCTCTGCCCTGTGGTCACTGATTTGGAGGGAAATTGAACTGTGCTGGCAGGATCATAATACACCTATGCTCCAATGGGACTGCCTAGATTCCGAGTCTTCCCTTTTCTACCCTTGAGCCTAACTAAGGATACACTGTGGGGTGGAGAGGGAGAGGAAAGAAATGTTTGGATTCCAACAGAGCGATGGCTTCATTCCTTTCCCTCCGCCCCCTCGGAGGGTTGCGCAGGGCACACAGGAGGTAACACGATTACATGAATACATAATAAAGTAGAATCTAGTTAGTTCACCAGCACTGTCTCTGTGGCCAGCAGAATGATTTCCTGGTTTTAAACGACAGTGAAATTGCTGATGTGAGAGTGGCGATTGCTGAAGTCGATCATAAAGTGGCCAACTTCAGAGTGCCGGGGTGCACTGCAGAAGCCCAATGTTTCAGATGCTCTGTATCTTCTTCACCTCGTTCCAGGAGGGAGGCAAGGCAGTTTGGAGAGATGTAGGCCCAGTTGCAAGCTGTAATTACACGAAAGAAAGTAAATGGACAAAGAAAATAAGACAAAGGGAAAGCAAGACCAGGGAAACAAGGACAGAGCTGGGGATGAGGTTAGGACCTGAAATTCAGGACATCAGACCCTGCGCACCTGCTGAGGGCAGAACTCCGGGGTAGCCCTGAGGTTTTTCTTTGCCAGTGCAGAGAGGGACGTGATTCCCAGCGCTTACCTATTGCAGATTCATGAGATGAAGGCCAACAGCTGCTGAGGAGAGGCGGCTCTTCCCAAGATATGGTCCCAGTGGGTCCCCAAAGAGAGGACGCGGTATCGTGTGGCAGCAGGGTCCTATGCGGCCTCCCAGCCCATACGGTAGGGAGTCTCGCGGGCCCTTGTCTGGCTGCCTCTTGGAAGACTCCAGGAGGGAGGGCAGGGACTGTTAGAGGAACAGGGTGCTCCCAAAACAGGCTTGGAAGGTCTCACCTCGTCTGTTTCTTTGGGAGGAGGGCGGATTGGGCTTAAACCCCAGCCCCAGCCCCTGTGTATTTTTTAGTTTGTTATTTTAGGATAGGGGTTCCCTAAGTTGTTAGGTTGTCCATATTGGGCTTGAACTTTTGACCCTCCTGTTTATCCTCCCAGAGGGCTGGGATTACAGGTGTGTGGCGCTGTGCCTGGCTCTGATTTCATCTTAGAGTTTAGATGACAGGTGACAGGTGGCCTTTCCTTCAAGCCATCTTCTGTGACCAGTGATCCCATAAGTGACATCAGAGGCAGCTGCAGTGTTTAAGGTGTGTGTGTGTGTGTGTGTGTGTGTGTGTGTTTGGGACTTGGTGAAGGGTGGGGGCGACATGATCGAGCAGGCTTTGCCTAAGCTTGATCCTCAGCTTGTTTCCTTTTTTTCATAGTGGGGTTCCTCGTCAGAGTTCACGGGAGGAAAGGGGCCCCTGTTAGTAGTAATGGCTCTAAAACGACATTTGAGAAAAGTGGACGGGTTTCACTCCTCAGGTAGTCATTCTCTCAAAGTTTGAGAATCTTGTTTATCACCACCATCTCTGTGGCCAGGCAGAGTGATTTCCCAGTTTTAAAGACAGCCAAATTGCTGTGAGCACTAGATAATGATTTTTATTTTATCTTTACTTATTTATTTATTGTTTTGATACTGGAAATTGAGGCCAGAGTTTCCCCTCTGGGTTACATCCTCAGCCCTTTCAAATTTTTTTATTTTTTATTTTGAGATAGGTTCTCACTAAATCCCTACATTGCCCAGGCTGGACTTAAACTTGTGATTCTCCTGCCTCAGCCTCCTCTCAGAGTGCTGGAGTTATAGGAATATGCCACCACAGGTGATGAATTTTGATGTAATTTGTCTTGACAATTACTTGGAGGGCAGTTGTCCTGGGCCGCCGGTTGGGTGCAAACCCATATGCTTTAGCAGTTGGCAGAGCCGGAGGTGGCCCTGAAATCCTTTACGCAAACTGAAGGAGTGAGCAGGACGCCTTCTGCATCAGAACGCCTTTCGGAGGCTGCTCCTGGACCCTGTCCAGCGCAGGCATCCCTTCTGGTTGGCTGGCGCTTGGTTAGCATCCTTTTTCATTGGTCAGTTCCTGCGCCCTACAGGTTGTTGACTGTATATTTAAAAAATCACTCCTTCAGGAGAACTTGGGGTTCTCTGGGACATCCAGACAAAGGGTGGGACAGCTTCCCAAATGTTGGGCATGGCAGAAAAAAATTAATGCAGAAAATAGTTAAAGAAGATGAGCTAACCAACTTCTTCAGTAATTCACCACTTTATAATAATCTGTGTTTAACCTTAAATACCATATTTTCCTGGTGTATTCTCTGTGTGTGTTTACCCCAAAACACTTAACTGATAAAGAATATGAATGATTTTGTTTTTGAAAAGTGATGACATAGGGTTTTAGAATAGCTGATCTATGTGTTTTGTGTTTGGCAGTAATTACAGATCAAAGTCACTTCTATCTAACAGCCTCTCCAACACACGTCCAGGAGAGTAGCGCTCGTCCTGTTCTGCCAGTGTTCAGTTAATGGAGGAGAAGCCTAAGTCATAGAGGTAGAAAATAAGGAGGCAAAAGCCCTGCTTTACACTACATTCCTACTTGAGGTTATGATCTAGGGACCATTTGCCATTTCAAATGCTGGGGATATAGCAAGGAATAAAACTGAAAAGGTTCTTTCTCTTACAGACTTAAATTGCAGTGAAGACAGACAATAAAAACTTAGCAAGCCAGGTATGGTGGCACATGACTGTCATTCCAGCATTCTGGGAGGTTGAGGGAGGAGGATTGCAAGTTTGAAACCAGCCTGGGCAACATAACAACAGAGTGAAAATTTATCTCAAAATAAAAAATGGCTGGGGATCTAACTCAGTGTGAAGGCTCTGGATTCAATCCCCAGTACAAAAACAAAGCCACACTTTAACAAATAATTTCTTTTAGGACCTTGAGTTCAATCCAGTGTCTGGGTTAAGATGAGGTTGGGTCTATTGCAGTAGACACCCTTAGCCTATGGGATATGTTCCAAGGTCTCCCATGGGCCCCTAAAATTGCTCATAGTATCAAACCCTGTATATACTATGTTCTTTCCTAAATATGCACATCAACAACAATTTTGTATTTTAAATTGGGCAAAGTGAGTGAGGAATTAACAACAATAATAAAATAGAAGTGATCTAATAATACACTATGCAAAAGTTATTTAAGACATATGAATTATTTATTTCCGGAATTATCCCATTAATATTTTCAGGCCACAGTTGACTGCAAGCAGCCTGGATTGCAGAAAGAGAAAGTGTGGGCGCTGTGTGATTCCCTTTGTCTGGCGGATGGATCGCATTTCCTTGTTCCTTCCTAGCTAATCAGTTTGCATTGCGCCCCGGGCTTTGTGAGTGAGCAAGCTGTTGTAGAGACCCCGGGTTCTGTCGGGCTCCATGGAAGGGTGTATGGATGTGTTTGCTGGATTTTGTTGAATGGGAGGGTAACCCGCTGGGCAGCAGCTGGTGTCTACTCAGTCCTCCGGGCTGGGCCTCTTGAGGTCTGCCGCAGTGCGTGTGCAGTTTGGGGGTCAACCCCAGATTTGGCAGGGTTGCTGACAAGATGCGGCCCCCGCAGCGATTCTCTCCCCCCTGATGTGCTCTCTCACATTCTAGCTGCTGGGGCGGCTCGCTCAGTTCAGTCTTCTCATTGCTCCAGAGTAAGACCTCGTGTTTCTCTCCTTGCCTGCCCCTCACTGGGTTGTCGTTAGGTGAAAAATATAAAAACCAGAAAATCCAAGAAAGAACTGGCGACATCATGTCACAGTGATACCTGCCTACCTATGTAGATGGCAGCAGAGCTCAGCATAGCTAAATCTCAGAAGCGGCTTATACGCCCATCAACAGATGGATGAAGAAAAAGATGATACTTGTGCAGAATGGAGTACTACTCTGCCATAAAGAAAGATAAGCTTGAGGCGTTCATAAATAAATGGATGTAACACAAGGCCATAATGTTAAGTGAAATAAATCAGACACGCAAGCTTAAATATTTCGTGGCTTCTCTTATGTGAGAAAACCAAAATGTAAATACAGAGTGAAATGAAAGATACTTGGAAGTGGGGAGATAGATTCTTTACAAAAAGGGAAGAGAGTCAAGAGGTAGAGGGAGAGGAGAAAGGGAGGAGAAGAGGATGCGAAAAGAACTGAGATTGTTATGCACATGAACCAACTCGCCACGAG